>JBBPBX010046635.1:8353-26512 GCA_038048925.1 Garcialebias charrua | reverse complement strand
TCAGGTTTGATTGTCTACGCTGTCTCCTAATGAACACCAAAGCCACCTCTTTGCAAGTCATTCTGACACATTAAATGTCACATTTTGAAGCAAGTTCCAACACAGTATGGAAACAAACAGATACAACAGATTAACTGTGTACCTTGGGCAGATGTAACTAGTAAAATGATCAATGTTAACGTCATTTCAGGCAGCCACACCACAGAACTCAGGCTCAAATTACTGACAGTAATGCAGTTTCAGTAACCTGTGAGAATCCAACAAAGTTAAGTCAGGTCCTCTGGACGGTTTCTTTGTTGTTGTTGTTGAAAATAAGTCTGAAGCCATGTTGTTCCCCCCCAACGACACGATCACGAACCACTGCATTGACCTTTCTGCTCTAGCTCTGTCAGAAAAAAAAGAAGTCACAAATCAGGGAGTGATAATGCATCCTTCCATGAAACTCAACAGTTATATAAACATGATTGTTAAGTCCTGTTTTTTTCAGCTGAAGTGACTGTCTAAGCTGAAGCCATATTATCCAAAAATAACCTGGAGACAGTAATATACACATTTATTACATCTAGGCTTGATTACTGCAATTCACTCCTGTTTGGTATCAGACCACCATTGCACGATAACAACTGGTCCAGAACTCAGCAGCCCGATTTTTAACCAGTACAGGCAAAAGAGAGCACATTACACCAGTCTTGGCCTCCCTGCACTGGCTACCGGTTTATCTTCAAATCCAGTTCGAAATTCTCTTGTATAGCTACAAATCACTGAACATTCATTCCCCCCACCCCCATCTCTCTGATTTGATACCGCCGTATGTCCCACCACGTGCTCTGAGGTTAGTGGACCAGTTACCGTACTTCTCACAGTTTCAGGAACTCGTCTTAAGCGCAGAGGTGACAGGGCCTTCTCTGTAGCAGGCCCAAGACTCTGGAATGAGTTACCTCTGCTCGTCAGACAGGCCCCCTCCCTCTAGGTTTTCAAATCCAGTTTAAATACACACTACTATTCCATTGCTTTCAACACCAGATTATCTGTGTTTGAACATTATATTTATTATCTGCAATGATTTTATGTCTCTATTATGTGTTTTTTTGGTACAAAGTACAGGTAGTCCTCGACTTACGGCGGTCTCGACTTACGGCAATTCGGGGTTACGTCACGCATCTCATTAATAAAAATATATATATTAAAATCGTATTTTATGTGTTTAAATGTTCTTGATTTTATGTGTACAGCACTTTGTTGCAGCTGTGGTTGTTTTAAATGGCTTTATAAATAAATTATTATTATCATTATTATTATTATTATTATTATTATTTTGAAGCCGATTACGCAGTTTCCAGCAGTGTTTGGCAGTTTTCGGCAGTGTTCTGCAGTTTTCGGTTAGCTTCGGTTAGCTCCGGCTTTGACAGCCGGCATTGGACAGACCGTGTGTCCGATCAGATTGCTTCGCTCGGATACATGAGCTGGAAACGCTCGGTGAACTCTGTGGGCGTTTCAGGCGGACGAACGGCTTGGCGGCCTGGATGTTGGTGGGACCCGGAGCTAACATGCTAAAACGCGGACTAACGGCTGGGCGGCCTGGATGTTGGTGGGACCCGGAACTAACATGCTAAAACACGGACGAATGGCTTGGCGGCCTGGATGTTGGTGGGACCCGGAACTAACATGCTAAAACACGGACAAATGGCTTGGCGGCCTGGATGTTGGTGGGACCCGGAACTAACATGCTAAAACACGGACAAATGGCTTGGCGGCCTGGATGTTGGTGGGACCCGGAGCTAACATGCTAAAACATGGACAAATGGCTTAGCGGCCTGGATGTTGATGGGACCCAGAGCTAACATGCTAAAATGCGGATGAACGGCTTGGTGGCCTGGATTTGGTGGGACCTGGAACTAACATGCTAAAACACAGATAAATGGCTTGGTGGCCTCGGATGTTGGTGGGACCTGGAACTAACATGCTAAAATGTGGATGAACGGCTTGGTGGCCTGGATTTGGTGGGACCTGGAACTAACATGCTAAAACGTGGACAAACTGCTTCACCAGCCAGTAAGTTATTAACTCTTTTTCCCTTCATTATGGCTCCAAATGTATGGAGCTAACCAGAGGTGGGTAGGAACTAGTTACATTTACTCCGTTACATTTACTTAAGTAGCTTTTTGAGAAAATTGTACTTGTGAGAGTAGTTTAAATGTGAAAGACTTATACTTTTACTTGAGTAAATTTTAGGGGAGAAAACCACAACTTTTACTCAGTTACTATGGGCTTTCTGCCGATCGCTACAGTTACTTTTGTTTCAAGTATGTAAAAACATTTGCAGCAAAATTATTGCGTAACTTATTGTCACCTGACATGTAACCAATCAAGTGAAGCCAACCAGTCACATGACCACAACAAACTCTCCGCGCGGGCCATGTTGAGTGACGTCGGAGATTCTGGTAAACAGTTAGTGCTGTTTATAGGATGTCAAAATGTAAGAAAATGAGTTCCAACATTTACTGGTAGAAACAAAGTTTTGCAGAAAGTCAAGTTTATTATTATTTAGCAGAATTATTTGGGCTACAGTTGCCTTTGTGTTTGTTTTTTTATTTACAACAATGTAAAAGATAAGTGGTTTATTTCTAAATCCTTTTGGCTGGTATTGCCTTTGTGTTTTTATTTATAACAATGTATGTTCAGTCTCATTAAAAGTTATGTTTCCTTGTAAATCCATTTGCATGTTATAATTTAATGACACGAGATGGTACTCCGCAGTTACTCACTACTTGAGTAGGTTATAATCAAAGTACTTTATTACTTTTACTCAAGTAAATTTTTGGATGCCTACTCACTACTTTTACTTGAGTAATATTTGGTTCAAGTAACAATACTTTTACTTGAGTAAAACTTTTGAATACTCTACCCACCTCTGGAGCTAACATGCTAACAGGTCTTCCTGTAAACAGTTTGGACCGCGTGAAGCAGCAGGAAGCTGCAAAGCTCGGACGTGCAACGAGCTAACATGCTAACAGACGGGGACAGGCTTCACCAGCTCCCAGTAAGAAATTAACTATGTTTTTCCTTCATTATGGCTCCAAATGTACTGTATGTGTTTTTTGATAATTATAGGGTACTGTGTTAGGATAGGTGAAGTGTGTTTTCCGACTTACAGCGATTTTCGACATGCGAACGGGCGTAGGAACTGAACTCGTTTGTAAGTAGGGGACTACCTGTACTTCGTTTAGTATGTTGCCTATGTGTTGCCTGTTTGTTTGTACAGCACTTTGGTTGGCCTTGTCGCTGTTTTTAAGTGATCTATAAATAAAATAAAATAAAATGGTATGGTTGTTGAGACATTTCGTCCTTCATCCAGAGGACTTCATCAGTCTGAGGAGCCATGGCAAACTCAGTCCCACAAGCAGCACACTCACATAGTGAGCCAACCAGTTTGATGGTGATATGATGGAGTCTGGAGTCCACCCTCTCCACCGTCGACTCCTCTGTGGCATCCATAGGCAAAGTGGCTCAAAACATCAAAGTCCATGCTCAATAGCCATCCATCCAGCCATCCATCCATTATCTTTACCCGCTTCTTCGTTTTTGTGTCGCAGGGGTCACTGGTGCCCTTGTTCAGTAATCACTGTGTGCGAGGTGGGGGACACCCTGGACAGGTCTCCAGTCCGTCACAAGGCCACATAGTGAAAAACGAGACAACCAACCATTCACTCTTTCTCACACCTAGGGACAATCATCTAACATGCATATTTTAGGTCTGTGGGAGGAAACCAGAGAAAAGCCACACATGCATGGAGAGAACATACAAACTCCACCCAGAAAGGCCCCATGGACCAGGATTTGAACCAGGGTAACCTGCTCACTCAGAGGCAACACCATGCTGCCCACATGCTCAATAATCCAGGTAAAAATAAATAAAAATCCACAAAGTTCCGTCAGGTCCACTGGTTGGTTTATTTATTTATTTATTTTTTCAGTCAAACTTTTTTAAACAGGTTAGTCCCATTGAGCCATGTTAAGAAGCACAAAGTTCTTCCTTAACTTGTACATTTTAGTTCCTGAGTGTGGGGTTGTGAACATTTGGTGGGACTTGGGTGTCAAAGTAATACTGAAATGTTTGTTACCATCTGGGTGTGTCTTCTGTGGCAGCCAACTTGTGTTCCAGATAAAGAGGAAGCCTGCCTCAAACCCAGCTCTTTTATTGGAAGTGAGCTGATGAAAGCAGGAGTTTGATTGGTGGAGAATTGAACAAAAGTCAATGTAATCAATTAAAATAATAAACTGAATTGTAAATTGTGCATCTGTATACATGAAATGTTTATTCAATATTTCATTACCAATGAATAACTGTTAATGATTAGATTATGTATGTGATAATGAACTTTGTTGTTTTTTTCCATTCTGGAAGGCTGAGATGACTGGCTAATTTGAATTGAAGGCGAGTGGACTGCTGATTGTACCAGAGAGTCGATGGAAGGCTTGTCATTTTGGGAGATAATGTGTTTTTTGATGCCTGGAAAACATTAAACCAAACTTGTTTTATGCACAGCCAAGACAGACTAATGTCTCCTCTTTTCCACTTGACTCATCTCTTTCTAAAAAGCCACGAGGACACATTTACAATAGAAACCTTTTTTGTTGAAACGTGTCATTCTTCATCCAAAGGACTTCATCAGTCCAAGGATCCACAACAAACTCAGTCCCACAAGCAGCACACCCACATAGTGGGCCAACCAGTTTCATGTGAAAAGACAGTTTCTGAGTTTGTTGAGGCTCCTTGGACTGGCATTTCAACAAAAACTTATCTCTTGTACATGAGTCCTCATGGCTCAATGGGACTAACCTGTTTAAATAATGGTTGGATTAAAAAATCCATCCATTATATTTTAGCCACTTCTTCCATTTTGGGTCACGGGGGTTGCCGGTTCCCATGTCCAGCAAAATCACAGTGCGAGGGGCGGGGTACACCCTGGACAGGTCGCAAGTCCATCACAGGGACACATAGAGACAAACAACCATTCACTCTCTCACTCACACCTAGGGACAATTTAGAGTTACCAATCAGCCTAACATGCATGTTTTTGGTCTGTGGGAGGAAACCGGAGTACCTGGAGAAAACCCACGCATGCCAGGAGAGAACATGCAATCTCCACCCAGAAAGGCCCCCGGACAGGGATTTGAACCGACAACCTTCTCGCTGAGAGGCAGCAGCTCTACCAGTTGCACCACAGTGCTGCCCTGAATTAAAAAAATAAAATAAACATCCAGAGGACCTGACATAACTTTGTTGGATTATTATTTTTATTTTTTAACCTGGATGATTGAGCATGAACTTTAAATCTGTGAGAATGTTTTTATTTTTATTTTATTTTTTTGTGGTCATACAAAACATAACTGTTTGCAAAGGTCAATCGAATATGGAAATTTTACCATGTATTTTTTTTTTTTTACATGTTATGTTTTTTACAAACATCCTTACTACAAACTACTACATAAAGAGGAGATAGGAAAATAGCAGTGCTTTTGCAGTGAAGTGTGCACGCATTTTGTTAAAAAAACAACAATATTAATACTGCAATAATAAAGGGTTTAAGTTGATCAGATTTCTTAAGAACAGTTTAGAACATCTTATTTTCTACCATAAATAAGGTATATTTTCTACAAAAATAGACACTATGTAGGATATATCCAGTACATCCAAATATCCAGTTGTGTATGTCTCTGCACTGCACATTAAGTCACGCAATCATAATATGGAAAAGAAATGGAAAAAAAAAACTGTTCAATTTAAGCCAACAGTCAAATGTTTTTTTATTTTATTTTTTAAGGAAAATAGTTTAAATAAAGTAAGAAATACTTTTTTTGTATAAAAAAATGTAATACAATACAATTAATAATACAACTTCATCTTTTAGCAACCTCTGATTTCCAATAAGAAGACAGCTGTCTGGTCTTTCTAAAAGGTCTCAAGTAATCCATATCAACTAACTCCAGAGTCCATAGCTCAAATTACATACAGATTAAATACTAGTGAAGTAATCACCAACCATTCCATCATCCTCACTCCAAAACAATATCGAGAAAAGTAGCTGTGCAGGGTCATTCTGAATCCAATGCACTAATACAGCCAGAGCATTGCAAGGGCAACATCTTAATCTCTTACCTCATTAGGCTGCATAATGTGCAATAAAATTCTCATTCCAGGCACAGAAGTGTAGAGTCACGTCCAGAGCTACCACCGGCAATGGAGATGGCAAAATCCTGTGTGGGCAGCAGGTGATCTAATCTGTGGAAAGAAGCACAAAGATGAGTTTAGGTAATACAATTATGCACTTAATTCATTCACTTTCATCAATCTAAAGATTTGGGCCTTGTCTGCAATGTTCAGATTTTTTTTCTTTCTTTAAAACAAATATTTATTTTTTTACTTAAAACGACATACAACAAACAGCTAATTTAGTTCCAGGCATGGAAATAAAAAATAATAATAAAATACAATACTGCAACAATATGAAAATACCCATCCTAACCCAGACACCAAAAATGGTAACATTTGCCACACATCGTAATACACAATCTGAATGTGTCTAAATGTTCTCCCAAGGCAACTCTAGCTCATTTTTCTTTGACCATTTCTTTTCAGTGCTTGTCCTTAATCTTTTCAATGTTTAATGGAGACAGAATCAGGGCAAAGCCAGCCAAATGTTCGTGGGGTTCAACAACCATTGTTGTTACAGTTAAACAATAGTGTGTGGGGTCAAATTCACAATGCCTGCTGGAGCTTGAAACTCTTCC
The DNA here is from genome assembly GCA_038048925.1 of Garcialebias charrua. Lineage (NCBI taxonomy): Eukaryota > Metazoa > Chordata > Actinopteri > Cyprinodontiformes > Rivulidae > Garcialebias > Garcialebias charrua. The sequence goes on along the minus strand of JBBPBX010046635.1, from coordinate 19,720 downwards.
AAATTGGTCACAGGTGTCTTAATGTAATTTGTCACGCTTCTTCTTGCACAGTCAGTTGGTGAGGGTGACCTGCTAGATTTACACATGTCCCATATTCATTAAATTCCTTCATGATGGATTTAGAAGATCTCCTGGAGATGTTTAAGGCTTTGGAAATCATTTTGTTTACATCCCCTGACTTGTACCTTTGCAAAATCGTTTTTCTGATGAATGAATCAAATCCCTTTTAAGGGGGTGAATATTTCTTCACTCACCTACATTTGACATTGTATATACAGTATATATATATTTTTTTCAATTCCATTTATAGATGGCCTCCCTTCTCACCTTACAGCCATCTTCTTCACACCATTATGTTTTTTTTATAGGATAGAAAGAAAGGAAAGACAGAAAGACTACAAAACATAACAATTATCCACAAAAAGAGCACAAGGCAAACACACCCGACCGCCGTCTGCAATCCTGCAAAGTACATAACAGAACAAAGCAACAAAACACATATGCATAAAAGAGACATAACATTCATGACTTTGCAGTAGATTTCTATAAATATATATACCTATACCTACAAATATATATATACATACATATACATTCATATGCAGTCACATATCCATCTACATATCTACTTATTATATCTACATATACATCCCTGCATCCATTTGTGTGTGGTTGTGAGCAAGCATAAGTGAATAAGGCTTCTCTAATAGAACATTCAATAGCGACCGTGAAGCATCAGAGATCCGCCCCACAAGGCCTAAGGCAGACATAAGGTGGACCAGAGCCCAAGACCCAAAGAAGGACCCCGAGCACAGATCCCCCAGGGCCACCCAAACAGGACAAACCACTCACCCACCCTCCAGATCCGATCATAGGGGAGAACCGGAAGATCTCCACCAGCGACTACACACAATGACCCCCTGGGGCCAACAGCGACATGTTCACAGGCCCCCGCCGGAACCCGTTGCACTGACGTAGCCCCAGGCCTAGGCACCAAGGCCCAGGCACCGGGGACGCCCACCCCTCAGGCCCCGGCACGACAGGACCAGAGGACCCGAGCCCCACCAGGCAGCCACAAGCGCGCCGACAGGCAAGGGCACACCCTACTAGGGGGCCACGTGCTAGGGGCGCAAACACCAAGCAACCCCAGCTGTATTGAAGAGGGGACAGTCTAATACCTTAACCCGACCTGACAAATAGACATTCATACACAGACACAATCACATAGACCCGCCCTCATCCTCATCCTCACTCACTCAAGGAAATACAATAATGACACATTCAATTCATTATCCCGATACTGTACTGCTCTATACCCTCCAGGTCCAAGACATGTACCTGCCCCTACATGGGGTAGCCCACACCCAAACCCAGGAAGTAGGCCCATTCATTCTGGGGTGGAGAGGAGCCAACATCCAAGATCCGGCCCAACCCACGCCCAGCCGACAGGACAGGACACCCAAGCAGCCCCAGGGAGGATGCAGTGCCAGTCCCGTCCACGGCAAACCCCCCAGACCCTAAACACCCCATAGTCCAGGACAAAACCGATGGCCTGCCAGACTCTACTTCCTCAGACGGCTGAGACGAGCTGGTCTGAGCAGCCCAGTCCTCACCTCCTTCTACAGGTGTGCAGTGGAGAGCATCCTGTGCTCCAGCATCAATGTGTGGCATGGAGGCTGCACAGTTGCAGAGAGGAAAGCTCTACAGAGAGTGGTGAAGGCTGCACAGAAGTCTGTTGGAGTCAGTCTCCCCACCATCACAGACATTTACACCTCCAGATGCAGGAAAAGAGCCACCTGCATCATGAAAGACCTCACTCACCCAGCACACTCACTCTTTGCCCCACTCCCCTCAGGACGGAGGTTGAGGAGCATCAAATGTAGAACCACTAGACTGAGGAACAGCTTCTACCCTGAGGCTGTTAGACTCATGAATAAATAAATAATAAGAATAAACACTGCAAAATATCACATCATGCTGATGCTGATCTGTTTTCTTGTTGCTGTGTTCATTTGTGACCATCTGCTCATACAGACTCATGTTCGTGCTGCTGTTTATAATGATGTTTTTCTACTACATTAGGGCTTAGTGTATTACTAGTTGATGTTTTTCTTAGTTAATCCTAGATGTTATTACTGTTTTTCTCTTGCATTTGTTGTTGGATGTAACTGGGACCCTGTGTACATAATCTCGTTTTCATCACATGTACTACATGCAGTGCAAATGACAATAAAGACTCTCTGACTCTGACTCTGACTCTACCGGACCCCACCCCAGAATGGCAGCCAGGGAACCACGGGGTAACAAGAGAAAATAAATAAATAATATTAGACCCTGACACATACACCCCCGCCCCCAGATGTGCTATTGATGTGTGTTGTTGTAAAGTGCAATTAAAAAAGGGAGATAAGAAGGAGAAGAGGCTGGCATTATGCCAGTTTCCCCTCCACCCCAAGCCCTTACTGTCTAAATGTATCATTGGAAGTGAGCACAGGCACAAGAGGTGAGAGTAGTGTCGTCCCGCCACCCATAACCACAGTGCCCACCCCAAGTTCCTAAATGTGAATGTCATGAGCATGTTATGAGTGAATGTCTAAGGTGTATAATAAAATTGAGTCCCAGGTGGTTCTGAACAACAGAAATGTAAAAATGTTTCAGCACACCCGAGCCTCAAAATCCCTTCATGTATTAAATTTGAAATGAAGAGGGCGGAGGTGCGTGGTAAGGGATGGGGAGAAAATAACTGTAGGATCAAATGCTCCCGCTGTCACTGTCGGGGTGTGGTTGAGACCCAAGTGCAAGCAAGACCTCCAAGAGGTATCAAAAACAGTATTTTAATTTACAAAAACAAGGTACTTAACTGAACAGGACATCCGACCATGCTGGTGTAGGCATTACACTTAATGCTCCCCTGCTTGAGAGGCAGGAGAGCCTAGAATATAAAGGTGAGGAACTAATCATGGGAACACAAAACACCTGGGGAGTAAACAATCTAAAACATAGGAGCAAACTGAACACATTACATGAGGGACCAGCAGAGGGAGCCAAAACACAGTTTCTAAGACACAGGGGCAAACTGAACATGTTACATGAAGGACCAACATGAAGGACCAGCAGAGGGAGCCATCCTGACAGTACCCCCCCCTCAAAGACGCCCCCTGGCGTCCCAAAGAACTCCCCCCCACAAAAGGCCAGGGCAGGATGAGGGAGGAACCGCAAGGACGACTGACCCAGTCAAGGACACCAGAACACAGAGAACAAAACACAAAGACTAGACCTATGAAATACTAAAAAGTTCAAAAAGGAAGGCCGGGACCCATCGTGGAAGGCCGGGACCCATCGTGGGAGGCGTCCTCCTGGACCCTCCCGAGACAGGAAACGTGGGAGGCGTCCTCCTGGACCCCCCGAGACAGGAAACGTGGGAGGCGTCCTCCTGGACCCCCCCGAGACAGGAAACGTGGGAGGCGTCCTCCTGGACCCCCCCGAGACAGGAAACGTGGGAGGCGTCCTCATGGACCCCCGAGACAGGAAACGTGGGAGGCGTCCTCATGGACCCTCCCGAGACAGGAAACGTGAGGGGCTCCCACCTGGGACCCCTCGAGAGATGCTGGAGCTGCAGGCACTGGCACCGCTGCAGGTTCTGGAGCTGCAGGTTCTGGAGACTCAGTGGCTCTGCTGCAGGTTCTGGAGACTCAGTGGCTCTGCTGCAGGTTCTGGAGACTCAGTGGCTCTGCTGCAGGTTCTGGAGACTCAGTGGCTCTGCTGCAGGTTCTGGAGACTCAGTGGCTCTGCTGCAGGTTCTGGAGACTCAGTGGCTCTGCTGCAGGTTCTGGAGACTCAGTGGCTCTGCTGCAGGTTCTGGAGACTCAGTGGCTCTGCTGCAGGTTCTGGAGACTCAGTGGCTCTGCTGCAGGTTCTGGAGACTCAGTGGCTCTGCTGCAGGTTCTGGAGACTCAGTGGCTCTGCTGCAGGTTCTGGAGACTCAGTGGCTCTGCTGCAGGTTCTGGAGACTCAGTGGCTCTGCTGCAGGTTCTGGAGACTCAGTGGCTCTGCTGCAGGTTCTGGAGACTCAGTGGCTCTGCTGCAGGTTCTGGAGACTCAGTGGCTCTGCTGCAGGTTCTGGAGACTCAGTGAAGTCTGTTAACTAGGTCTCATGGAGGTCTGCTTGCTAGGTCTCAATTGAGGGGAGCATTCTGTCACGGTCGGGGTGTGGTTGAGACCCAAGTGCAAGCAAGACCTCCAGGAGTGTATCAAAAACAGTCTTTTAATTTACAAAACTCAAAACTCAAAAACAAGGCACTTAACTGAACAGGACATCCGACCATGCTGGTGTAGGCATTACACTTAATGCTCCCCTGCTTGAGAGGCAGGAGAGCCTAGAATATAAAGGTGAGGAACTAATCATGGGAACACAAAACACCTGGGGAGTAAACAATCTAAAACATAGGAGCAAACTGAACACATTACATGAGGGACCAGCAGAGGGAGCCAAAACACAGTTTCTAAGACACAGGGGCAAACTGAACATGTTACATGAAGGACCAACATGAAGGACCAGCAGAGGGAGCCATCCTGACACCCGCAGTGAGTCAGCTCCCCCGTTGATCCAACATACCCCATAGCTCGCCAAGGTCCACCCAAGGAGCGAGGCCAAAACACCTCTTTGACCGTCAGACTTATTGAGCTCCAGACCAGAGAGGGACAGGGCCACAAGGGCCGCCAACAGCAGGACCAACAGCCCACACACCCCAGGGCCGCCAAGACCCCTACTGGACGACCCGGCAAAGAGCGCCCACCTAACCACTGACAGAGCCAGGAAGTACCGGGAGCGAGCCCCCACCATAGAGAAGGGCCAGCCAATAGGCCACGCATAGTCCCAGGCCATCATCAAGAACATCCACCCAGTCCCCATCCCAGAAGAAATACTATACCCACCCTTCATACTAACAACTCTCAGAACACATAGCACACTAGACACCCAGGCTGGGTCAACCTGCCACCTCCCATAGGCCATTAGTCACACCCCCAGACACCCAACCCCCCAGCCCACAAACCCCCAACCTATCAACGATCCGGAGGCTCCCCGCCCAGAGCCGGGCACCAGAGCGCAAATCTGCCCAAGGCCCGGCGACCCGCCCGCCAGAGCCCAAGATCCCCAACCCCCACCAGGCCCAAGCCCGGGGATGACACGACCCCAGAACCCCAAGCCACTAGCGCCCATCCCGAAACCACCCCAGCACAGCCGGGCGATGGATCGGTGACCCATGACAGCTGCCACAGACCACCTGAGGGCCCGCATGCAACCCCCAGCAACATCCCCCAGAACCACCCAGGTCTTCCCCAGGGTGAAGGCAGGGCCCCCCTGCCCAGACAGCCCCAACAGCCCAGCCCCCGACAACCCCCGGCAACCCAAACCCAGACACCCCCACACCCCAGCCCCAATGCCCCACAAAATCAAATCCCAGACCCCCCACCCACACTACGTTACGGAGCCGATCAAATAATGCCAGAGAGATTGATCCGATGTGTCGGTAGATGCTGTTTCAAGACTAATATGAACTAACAGAAGATTTTTATACTGATTAATGCTAAGATCATTTTCATTTTTTCAATTCAATAGTATAGTGTTCTTTGCGATGCATAAGGCAGTGAAAATCATGCATGATGTATTTTTTTCTAGTGTAACATCTTCAAGGATAGCCAATAAGCAAACATACGGAGAGAGTGGAATATTACATTTCAGACATTTAGACAAGTCTTCACATACCTGGACCCAGAACCTCTGAACAGGTGGACAGAACCAGAGTGTGTGGATATAATCATCAGGTATATTACCTTTGCACTGTGAGCAGTTGTTAGATGGTGTAAAACCCATCTTAAACATTCGCTGACCTGTATAATGTACTCTATAGAGAACTTTATACTGTATATTTTTATTTTATTTTTATTGGTGTTACTTTGTAGAGATGGGATTTCAATGTTGTTGTTGTCATTCAAGCAAATTTACATTGACCATGGCTAATTTATTATAACAAGAGTAAAATAAAACATTAAAGAGTGTGAAAACACATTATACATATTCACTATTTGTTAGGCTGATTGGTAACTCTAAATTGTCCCCAGGTATGAGTGAGAGAGTGAATGGTTGTTTGTCTCATTTGTCTCTATGTGATTCTGTGATGGACGTGTGACCTGTTCAGGGTGTCCCCCGCCTCATGCACAGTGATAGCTGGACATGGGCACCAGAGAGCCCTGTGACCCAAAAAAGGATGAAATGGATAAAAGGTAATGGACGGATGGATATAACTAGGGACGGACACATTTGACAAATTGCAGTTCTAAAAAAAAAAAAATCATCAGAAGCAGGCGTTACAGGGAGTGAAAATAAGAATGGCAGAAACAAACTAGAAAACAGGCTGAGGGAACGTGAAAATAAATAAACCAAACCAAAATGTTAAGAATGCAACCACAACACAATAAAAATAGCCAAATAATGTATTCCAAGGAAACAACAAAAACAAAATAAATACCGGTAACTAAACAAAACAAAATCATAATTAGTGTGACCAAAGTCCTATTCCCATAAATAAATTAAAACATAATTCCTTGAAGGAAAGCATATCAGAATCAGAATCAGAATAAGCTTTATTGTCATTGTACCGAAATACAATGAATTTATGTTCGTACAGTTGTCCAAAGATGGGCAGAGTACACATAGCTGCTGCTACAGGAGCACAGCCTCGTGTAATTTGTTATCACCTAAATTATGTACAGTATAAGGGGTGACTCTCAGGGACCATCACATTTTTTTTAAAACCTTTATTTTAACAGGAAGAAATCCATTGAGATTATTAATCTATTTTACAAGGATGTTGTTGTTTTAGCTCAAAGTATGTAAAACTGACTGAGTCATATATGTTTTTGTGGCAGCTGTTGATTGGCTGTGGGAGACTTAATAAATGGGACGAATCTGAAAAGTTATAGTCTTAAATAAAGATATTCTGCAAGATCAAGTTCAAGTAAGTTGTACAGTATTGTTATTTCATTACATTTGGTACATAAGGTGGGACAAAACTGTTTACACATGACCCGAGTTACATCCAACAATAGCTAATATACTTTGTATAAAGTGTAAAAGAAATAGTAAATAAGGATCTAAGATATATGCTAGGAAATACGCTAAACACAAATAGTGCATAACAATATGCTGAACAACAGCTGCACAAACATGAGTCTCTGTGAGTAGATTAATATGAATGAATACAGCAGCATGAAAGGATCAGCAGCATGATATCAGCAGCATGGATTATCAGCAGCACATATCTTTTGGAATCCTGGCAAAAACCATTGCAGATATGTTCTTGTTTTTGATTTAATACATCTACCTTGTGGTGTTTTGCTAGTTTTTTGATACTTTGCATTTCACTTTGTATTTCTCTCTTATGTTTTTCTGTTGTTTGTTGTTTAAGGAAATTCTACCATTGCTGTTCATCATTCTTTAGTTTGTAGCAGGTCGCTTTTGTAAATGAGTCCTCGAGGCTCAATGAGATTTACCTGACTAAATAAAGGTTGAATGAAAAAAAGTGGCAAGAAAGTTCATGCTCAATATCAATCAAAGTGGCATTACAGTGATTTTTTTTTTGGGGGGGGGGGCGATTTTCTTAACTCATGAGATGTTGGTTATCTAGTGGTTGCCTCCTGTTACCAAACTATGCCAACATTTGTTAAATCTAGTGATTTCTGAGCTGAATGTGTTTTTGTTTTTTTTGTCTCTAATTTTATTCTGTCAATCTAACAAAATGAGGTCATACTGAGAAGCATTACGGCAGGTATAGCGCCACCGTGTCAGATATCATTTAAGACATTTTATTTCATTTATAATGGAATGATTTTGCCATCACATCAAATTACTCCCTTGCTTCGGTCACACAATAACAATCCATCCTTGGATACGGATCACTTGTCAGATATGATGCAAAAGGACACAAACAGGCCACCTCATCGATCCAGTCTCAGAGGAGCTTTAAATTCTTCTCCTGCAACTCCAACACTAGTACTCTAGGAGAAAATTCGTCCAGCTGAAAGCCTTTATTCAACATCTTTATCAGCGAAGCATCCCTAATATATATCCTCACGATGGTAATTAACAAGCTAAATTCTGAACCTCAAAGAGACTGTTTGGATACTCCAGAGATCCTTTAGTCCGTGCACTTAGCTTTCTGCTGCACTGGCTTGCACTGCCAAAACTCCCCTCAGGGTTTTCCCTGGTTCAGACTCTTCTGAAAGGATGCCGATGTTTCTGCTCTGTCAGTCCCAGTGATCTTCAGGAGCCACGGCCCTGAAGAGATAAGGCAGCCGGACAATGAGCATGTCCACCTGCGAAGGTGGGATGCTCCATCACAAAGCCCACGGTTACTGAAGTGTCAGTAGCTCTCTTGGTGTGTTGCAGCTAAGAAGTGCCACATCCTGAACAGCACTTGGCAAAAACAGAAGTACCCCTCATGGCAGAGTTATTGTGTCAGACAAAACAAGCTCCAAGGTCAGATTTTACACAAAGGCAAAATATAAAGCTGCAGAGAGCAGATATGTTATATAACCTGAACACTCTGCGGTGTCATGATTTGCAGCAGCTGCAACCTGGCCCAGGAGAGAAGCTGTGTCAGTTTTTAAAATATTACAATATATTAATATTAGTTTCAGTTGAAAAATAAAATACAGATTGGCAACATATTTAAAAAAAGGGACATTTGGATAAGCATTTTCCATGTTTTGCTTTTTAAAATGTAACGCTATAGGTATATTTTTGCCTGTGTTGCTCATTTTGGGACTAATTTTCTTCCCTTCATTCTTCCATTATCAGCCAACTATTTTGGTGTTGAGTCACAGGGTACATTTCCATTGCCACCTCACTAGCTGCCTGGAATGATTCCAGGGCAGTCAAGGTCCAAGGTTCTTTATTGTCATTTGCATCGCATGTGGAACATGACGTGGGACAAAACTGTGGACCGTTACACCCAAAAATAGCAAACATATAAAGTGTAAAAGAGCACCGTTTTTAGAGCTGCTGCCTCTCAGCAAGAGCAGGTTAGCCTGGTTCAAATCCCGGTCCGGGGGCCTTTCTGGGTGGAGTTTGCATGTTCTCTCCATGCATGAGTGGATTTTCTCACTCTGTTTTCCTCCCGCAGACCACAAACATGCATGTTAGGTTGATTGACAACTTGTCCCTAGGTTTGAGTGAGAGAGTTGATGGATGTTTGTCTCGTTTGTCTCTATGTGTCCTTGTGTTGGACTGTAAGCTGCTGTATCTACCCATCTGCTCACAACAGACTCATGTTCAGGCTGCTGTTTAATACACCATATTATTTTATATTGTTAGTGTTTAACGTATTTCGTAGATCCTTACTGTTTCTTTTTATGCTTTATCTATCCATCCATTATGTTCACCTGCTTCTTCCTTTTCAGGTCACAGAGGTCACTGGTGCCTATGTCCAGCTATCACTGTGGGAAAGGTGGGGGGACACCCTGGACAGGTCTCCAGCCCATCAAAGGGACACATAGAGACAAATGATACAAAATTCACTCTCTCACTCACACCTTGGGACAATTTAGAGTTACCAATCAGACTAACATGCATGTTTTTGTTCTGTGGGAGGAAACCAGAGTACCTGGAGGAAACCCATGCACGTATGAACATGCAAACTCCACCCAGAAAGACACATGGACTATGAGTTTTACCATGGCAAACTGCTTGCTGAGAGGCAGCAGTTCTACCAACTTCACCACCATGTTGCTCTCTAGCTAGATTACCACGATAAAAAAAAATAATGTTACAATTATGAAGAAATGTTCCTGCAGTTTAAAAAAAATCCCTTAAAGCAGTGTTGTTGATTTAATTCATACTCACAATAAAATAAAATGAAAGTAAGGTAATCATAAATTTCTATAATTTACCAAAGTCACCTTTCAGTAGTTTCATAGCAGCTGCCATGCTTGTCTTTTGCTTTAAAGAAGTAGGGGAAGGTGTTACAAAAGAAGGAGTTACCCGGTGCTTAAATCACACCAGATGGCTCAAGAGGCGACACAAGGAGTAGGTAATCTGGATTTATAACATTGGACATATGCTGAGTGCAGGGGCATCTGTTGTGGCGAGGATGGCAGCTATTTTAATGAAGGCGGGAACTTTGTGCTAAGAACCCAGACAGCAGAGGCAGAGCCGAACGCTTATCGTACGTTACGTCAAGGCTTCTCGTCAAGCAGACTTGTGTTTGGCCTTGCTACAAGTGAGTGACTTTGAATCAAAGCTGTAACACTTAGATATGGCTTCTTTTCTCCCACCTTTCAAATAATTGTTGTATGAGAAGTGAAATGATCAATAGTATCACACCAGTTTCTGTTTATACTAAAGCTTGGTTGAGGCCGATGCAGCTTTGTTCTGCATTGTCTTCATTTTCTCTATTTAGATATTTGTAAACAACCGTGTAGGAATAAGAAAAAAATATAAAAAATACACAAGAACAACAAAAACTGAAACAACAACTGAGAATAAATTCCACTTTTCAGAAAACTATATATATATACAGGTGATCCCCGACTTACGAGCGAGTTCCGTTCCTCCGAGTATCTCGTAAGGCGAAATCTCGTACGTCGGAACACGAAACACGTGTTCTCGTAAGTCCGGATTTTCGGTCGTAAATCGGAAAATTTATGCTAGCGCTACTACGAACACTCGTTTTTCATCACAAATGTTCATACTAGTTCATAAACATGCTCAGAAACTTGTTTCCAAACGGTTAGCTAACACACTTTCATCTAAAAACACATAAAAGTGCTGTATTTTTTGTATGTTCTTTACAAATTTACTGCTCGTTCGCCAGCTCGTAAGTCCGGAACCTCGTATGTAAGAGCGCTCGTAAATCGGGGACTACCTGTATATATATATATATATATATATATATATATATATATATATATATATATATATATATATATATATATATATATATATATATATATATATATATACAGGTAGTCCCCGATTTACGAGCGCTCTGATCTACGAGGTTCCAGACTTACGAGCTGGCGAATTATTGGAAAAAACGCAAAAAATACTGAGTTTTCCTGTGTTTTTTCACCACAGTTCGTTAGCTAAACATGTGGACACACGTTTCCGATCATTTTTATGCACTCATAAGCAGTTTTTCGATGAAAAACGAGTGTTTGTAGTCGCGCTAGCAAAACCGTTCCAATTTACGAGCGAATTTCCGGACTTACGAGAAGCGTGGCGGCCGTTCCAAATTACGAGATTTCCGGTTTACGAGCGCCTCGTTGTAACGGATCTCGCTCGTAAATCGGGGACTACCTGTATAT
>JBBPBX010046634.1:0-26512 GCA_038048925.1 Garcialebias charrua | reverse complement strand
TCACTCAGCCCTCTGTGAATAGCTAACAACCATCAGGGTGCTAACGATCCATCGTCAGGCTGATGGTCCTCCTTGATCATGTGAGCAGCTGGTTTCAGGCTGTCATCAGCCAACTGGTTGATCTACTGTGAGAAGGTTCTATTTATAAGACTGAGCTGAATACAGCTTCTCAGACTGAGGAAGTCTTTCGGACGAAAGAAGAAACTTTTCTACAGGTTTTTTTGCTTTGTTTTGTTTTTTGAATGTCCATTGGACCATACTTAGCTTTTTTAGACTTTAATGTTTCTTTCTGTACCTGACCATTTTTAGAACTTAATTTTTGGCATTTTTATTTTCTCTGGTATTTTTTTATGTTCTCTGTTATTTTTTATATATATCTTTTGTGATTCCTTGTGTACGTTCCTTTGTTTGTGTGTGATTTCTCCTTCTGTCTGGCTCCTGAGTTAGTGGGGACGCTGTCTGCTCTGTGATACAGAGTCCTGATGACTCCTAACTTGTGCTCCAGAGGGTGATGGGAGTCAAACTGTAAATACTGGTCTGTGTGGGTGGGTTTGCGGTACACCTCAGTTTGCAAATTTCCTCTATCAGAAACTGAGACCTCACAGTCCAAGAAAGCCAACCTGCCATTTTTTACATCTTCTCGTGTGAACTTGATATATTTATCCACAGAGTTGATGTGATCAGTGAAATGTTGGACTTCCTGAGATTTAATTTTAACCCAGGTGTCGTCAACATACCTGAACCAATGACTTGGTGGTCTCCCTGAAAAGGACGTCAAGGCTTTCTTTTCTACCTCCTCCATGTACAGGTTGGCAACAATAGGAGAAACTGGAGACCCAATAACACACCCATGTTTCTGCCTATAATATTGCTCCCCATATGTGAAGTAGGTCCAGAGGACCAGACTTAGCGTTTTTAGATTTTTCTACCTGGATTATTGAGCATGCATCAGGGTAAACATTAAAGTGTTTATTGTGGTGCAGGATTGATGTTATTGTCCTATGTGTAGAAAAGGGGAGGAGTTGCTACAAAAACATCAGGTCTATTGAACACTTTGGTTTCTAAATAAATACAAGTTTGCATTTATTTATCAAATAACATGCTGTGACAACACAATTGGATGGCAACTTTTTAAGAAGTAAAATAAATAAATAAAATTAAAGAATAAACTGAAGACGGTCCAAATGCCATGACAAATATTTCCTTTTCATTGCAAACCAAACCAATTGAACATGTCACTGCAGACAACTGAATAAAAATGTTCTTAAATAATAATAAAAACAGTGAATGTTAAAAAAAATCCACAGATGATCTCTTGAATAAATTCTGATGCTCAAAACACAATTTCTGTCATTCCATAATGCAGTCTGTTCAAAAATGTAATGAGTTGTATAGATGCAGAGGCTTACTTGTGGGAACATATGGACCCTTAGAGCACTTATAATTTTTTTACTGTTGCAATTAGAGCAGCTGGTAATTTCTTTATTTTTTCAAGTCTTGAAATGTGTCAATTTAGACACAAGTATAGAGAAGATGGAGTGGTGAAGTTGGAACAAAACTGCACGCACTGAAATGTCATTTGTGACTGTACTGAAGTAATTAAAATACTTTGTATTAGATTCATTGGATAACAGCATTGGCAGTATAGTCAAATTGTTAGCCCCATGTCAGTAGAGCTAGGTACTCTTAAAGCCTGGATATGGTGATTTGAAGTGGAACAGAGTCAGCCAATCCTATTTTCTCCTGTAGAAAGTCAGCCTATGGTTGTTGTACTGACCCTTGAGATCTGGCAGATTGGCAGTGGGGGGAAGTGGATGTCCAAGCTGGTCTCACACACGTTTGATGGGAAAGACTCGGGGCATGGCTGACCAAAGGAAGACCTTAATGTGACACAAGCAGGCTATGGACACCTGTGTAGTGCAAGTTTTGTTAAAAGACAGTACCCTGTTTTAGGAGGAGTAAAGGCTCCCACATACTTGGGCGTACGTTTCATTCAACCTTTATTTAAACAGATAAATCCCATTGAGCCTCAAAGACTCATTAACAAGTGAGACCTGTTTGGACAGACAATAAAAAGTGGTGAAAATGACAACATACATTTTGAAACAAACAAACAAAAAATCCTAACATGCTCTTAATTTTTGGATGAAGGTTAACTGCATGATAATGAAAAATAAAAACTTGCACACAAGCACATAATAACGCAGACACTCCGCAGGGGAGAGGGACGCAAGGGCAGTGAGCATCCATCCATCCATTTTCGTCCGCTTATCCGGGGTCGGGTCGCGGGGGTAGCAGTCTAATGCCTGGTCCTCACTGCACAACTCGAAACGCGCCTGCCGCCCCCTTTTGGCCGCTTGTCACGGTCCCACTGGCCACTGAAGACCGTCTGATGACGCGCACTAGGGGGTGGCAGAGGGAGGGGTCTCTAGCTCGTTTTCCGGGTTCAGTTGTTGTGTTAACTGCACCTCCGACGGTCTTTGATGAGATTAAAACGTTTTTTTTATGTTTGGGGTGATCTACACTGGAGAGAACAGCAGCCTGTCAGCAGCAACTGTAAAAATGTCACGTTTCTTACCGGAGTTTGGTTCCAATTCATGGAGGCTCGATCCGGTAAGTTTAAAAAGTCCAAAAAAAGTCCCGTTGTGGTTGTGTAATCAGATAGCAGAGGCTCTCCCGACTGTTTGCTAGACGCGTCGAGCCACCAGAGATCGAATTTTCTGGCGTTGGCAGTTCGACGCCTAGGTTGATTTGGACGCGCGCGTGCGTGGAAAAGGAACTGCAGGCTGCCGCCGCGCCGCTTCGATCACTTGAATCGCGCCGTTTCCCGTTTCGCCGTGACTCCACGAGTCTCCTCATAGACTTTGAATGTAAACCGGCCGCTTCAGCTGCCCGACACCAGGGCAGTGGGGATCAGGCATAAGTAGGGAGGCCCAGACTTCCCTCTCCCCAGCCACTTGAAGCAGCTCCTCTGGGGGAATCCCAAGGCGTTCTCAGGCCAGCCGAGAAACATAGTCCCTCCAGCGTGTCCTGGGTCTTCCTCTGGGTCTCCTCCCGGTGGGACATGCCCGGAACACCTCACCAGGGAGGCGTCCAGGAGGCATCCTAACCAGATGCCCGAGCCACCTCAACTGGCTCCTCTCGATGTGGAGAAGCAGCGGCTCTACTCCGAGTCCCTCCCGGATGACTGAGCTTCTCACCCTATCTCTAAGGGAGAGTCCAGACACCCTGCGGAGAAAACTCATTTCAGCCGCTTGTATCCGAGATCTCGTTCTTTCGGTCACAACCCAAAGCTCATGACCATAGATGAGGGTGGGAACGTAGATCGATCGGTAAATTGAGAGCTTTGCCTTTCGACTCAGCTCTCTCTTCACCACGACAGACCGGTACAGCGCCCGCTTCACTGCGGATGCTGCACCTATCCGCCTATCGATCTCACGCTCCAGTTTTCCCTCATTCGTGAACAAGACCCCGAGATACTTAAACTCCTCCACTTGGGGCAGGACCTCCTCCCCGACCCGGAGAGGGCATGCTACCCTTTTCCGGCTCAAGACCATGGCCTCGGATTTGGAGGAACTGATCCTCATCCCGGCCGCATCACACTCGGCTGCAAACCGCTCCAGCGAAAGCTGTAGATCACGATCTGATGAAGCCAATAGGACCACATCATCTGCAAAAAACAGAGAAGCGATTCTAAGGCCACCAAAACGGATCCTCTCAACACCTTGGCTGCGCCTAGAAATTCTGTCCATAAAAGTTATGAACAGAATCGGTGACAAAGGGCAACCTTGGCGGAGTCCAACTCTCACTGGAAACGAGCCTGACTTACTGCCGGCAATGCGGACCAAGCTCTGACACCGGTCGTACAGGGACCTAACAGCCCATATCAATGGGCCTGGTACCCCATACTCCCGGAGTACCCCCCACAGAACCCCCCGAGGGACGCGGTCGAATGCCTTTTCCAAGTCCACAAAGCACATGTAAACTGGTTGGGCAAACTCCCACGCACCCTCCAGGACCCTGCTGAGGGTGTAGAGCTGGTCCAGTGTTCCACGACCAGGACGAAAACCACACTGCTCCTCCTGAATCCGAGGTTCGACTATCCGACGGACCCTCCTCTCCAGAACCCCTGAATAGACCTTACCAGGGAGGCTTAAGAGTGTGATCCCCCTATAGTTGGAACACACCCTACGGTCCCCCTTTTTGAATAGGGGAACCACCACCCCAGTCTGCCAATCCAAGGGAACTGCCCCCGATGTCCACGCGATATTGCAGAGTCGCGTAAGCCAACACAACCCCACAACATCCAGAGCCCTAAGGAACTCAGGGCGAATCTCATCCACCCCCGGAGCCCTGCCACCGCGGAGCTTTTTAACCACCTCGGTGACCTCAGCACCAGAGATTGGAGAGCCCGACCCAAAGTCCCCAGGCTCCGCTTCCTCAGTGGAAGACGTGCCAGTAGGATTGAGGAGGTCTTCGAAGTATTCCGCCCACCGACTCACAACATCCCGAGTTGAGGTCAACAGCACGCCATCCCCACCATAAATGGTGTTGGTCGCGTACCGCTTTCCCCCCCTGAGACGCCGGATGGTGGACCAGAATCGCCTCGAAGCCGTACGGAAGTCATTCTCCATGGCCTCTCCGAACTCCTCCCACGCCCGAGTTTTTGCCTCAGCAACCACCCGAGCCGCATGCCGCTTGGACTGTCGGTACCTATCTGCTGCTTCCGGGGTCCCACAGGCCAAAAAGGCCCAATAGGACTCCTTCTTCAGCATGACAGCATCCCTCACCGCCGGTGTCCACCACCGGGTTCGAGGGTTGCCACCACGACAGGCACCAACAACCTTGCGGCCACAACTCTGATAAGCTACCTCGACAATAGAGGCGCGGAACATGGCCCACTCGGACTCAATGTCCCCCGCCTCCCTCGGAACGTGTTCAAAGCTCTCCCGGAGGTGGGAGTTAAAGCTCCGTCTTACGGGAGACTCTGCCAGACGTTCCCAGCAGACCCTCACAATACGTTTGGGTCTGCCAGGTCTGACCGGCATCCTCCCCCACCATCGGAGCCAACTCACCACCAGGTAGTGGTCAGTTGACAGCTCCGCCCCTCTCTTCACCCGAGTGTCCAGGACATGCGGCCGCAGATCAGATGAGACGACAACAAAGTCGATCATCGAACTGCGACCTAGGGTGTCCTGGTGCCAAGAGCACATATGTACACCCTTATGCCTGAACATGGTGTTCGTTATGGACAATCCATGACGAGCACAGAAGTCCAATAACAGAACACCACTCGGGTTCAGATCAGGGGGGCCGTTCCTCCCAACCACACCCCTCCAGGTCTCACTGTCATTGCCCACGTGAGCGTTGAAGTCCCCCAGCAGAACAAGGGAGTCCCCAGGAGGTGCACTCTCCAATACCCCCTCCAAGGACTCCAAAAAGGGTGGGTAATCTGCGCTGCCGTTTGGCGCATAGGCACAAACAACAGTCAGAGCCCGTCCCCCCACACGTAGGCGAAGGGAGGCTACCCTCTCGTTCACCGGGGTAAACCCCAACGTACAGGCACCAAGATGGGGGGCAACAAGTATGCCCACTCCTGCTCGGCGCCTCTCACCAGGGGCAACTCCAGAGTGGAAGAGTGTCCAACCCCTCTCAAGGAAACTGGTTCCAGAGCCAGAGCCATGCGTTGAGGTGAGTCCGACTATTTCTAGCCGGAACCTCTCAACCTCACACACTAGCTCAGGCTCCTTCCCCACCAGAGAGGTGACATTCCATGTCCCAATGGCCAGCTTCTGTAGCCGAGGATCAGACCGCCAGGGTCCCCGCCCTCGGCCACCACCCATCCCACATTGCACCCGACCCCTTTGGCCCCTCCCATAGGTGGTGAGCCCATGGGAAGGGGGACCCACGTCTCCTCTTCGGGCTGTGCCCGGCCGAGCTCCATGGGTAAAAGCCCGGCCACCAGGCGCTCGCCAACGTGCCCCACCTCCGGGCCTGGCTCCAGAGTGGGGCCCCGGTGACCCGCGTCCGGGCGAGGGAACATTGTATCCATTAATTGTACTAGTCAATTAATCCGTGAGTCGGTGGCGGTGAGCATGTCCAGAGACAACACAGAGGCACTGCAGAGTTCAGATAAAATCACTAACTTCATAGTTCCCTCTGGAGAGATCAGTACACTCTCAGGGAGTGCTAAGGATGGCCACGGACATCAGATAGAAACCAGAGTCCTGAAATGATGACAGATTCAGCTGGGGCCCTCTGAATTGTTCGTAGACTTCCTCGGTGGGAGGTGCAAAGCATCAAAGGTTTGCAAAGCTTCCAGGTGAATACATAGTTCCCATGTGACGTAACATAAAGGGCATTTCTGGGTTTTCTGCCACTGTTGTTGGCGGAACTACCTACCTGAGCAGCAGGATACAGTGTTGTTTACCGGTAATTAATTTTCTCGAGTTTTTTTTCTTTTCTTGCTCGTTTCGTGCCGAGTTAGAGGATTTTACAACCGGGTAGACGTTTGTGCAAAGCGCAATTTTCACTTAATCCCAAAAATAAGGAAACATGAAGGATCTCCATCGGAGGAGCTGACCGCAGCTCCTCTGTCTGAGTCTGACTAGGATCTGGCCTAGCTGATCTGCTCTCAAAGACGTCGTGCTCCAATCATCTTTTGTCCGGTAAACAAAATATTCTATATAAATCATTTTGTGAAACAATGTCAGAACAATGTTAGAGTATAACTGTCTGTGTGTTGGAACTGTTTCTTTTTTTTTCATGATGTAGCATCTCTACAACTGTGGTTAGCTTAGCATGTGGCTACGCTACATGCTAATCTCCACACCGTAACACTCACAACCACAAAGTGCTGCTTCTGGTCCGTGTTGATCCTGGACTTTTTGTTGTCAGGATGCTGCATTATTTTAGTTAAACCTTTATTTAACTGGTTAGATATGATTGAGACAGTTTACACATCGTTTTTCCAAGATAGACCGAGTCAACAATGACATTACAGTAGGTCTCAAAACATGACCCGTCATTAAACCAGTGTTATTAAAGCACACTTAAAATAATGATGTGAATAAAAGAAGAGAAAATACACATGAAGCTAAAATTGTACTAAAATGTGAGTAAATATCTGTTAAAGCATTTACTAAACAAATCTGTCATTAAATAATATAAATACATGTGTGTGTTATACATAAACAGTATAACATACACTGTGTGTATGTGTATACTGTACAGTATATACAGTACATACAGTATATACTGTACAGTATACACATGACACACACATTGTATTTAATATACATAATATTTGAACACTGCAACATTGTCAGACTATAACTATCAGTTTGTTTTGATTTTAGGTCCCCTGTTACTCTCATGTGAATAAAGCAGTGGGATGCTGTCTGTACAGAAAATATTCTATAACACAAGTTCATCTTTTGGGTATTACTACATTTGTTCTATTGAATTATTTCTTTTTTTCAGGAAGGCCTGCACACAAGTCAAACACAGACTAGTCTCCTACACTGAAGTTGACAGACACACTTACTCTGACAAAGTCGGCAGCAGAGGAACAGCAGGTAATGACACAAGCAAATGGCACAATAATTAATTAAATATTAAAGTAAATCTAAGATAAAATTACTAAAATCAATATAAAATTTAACATATATCTTTGTGAATGAGTAAAATTTTTAGGAGCAACTGTATTCTTTTTTTTTACTTTGAGTAGCAAACTCGTCTCATTTCAGACTTTGTGATACAAACATGACAATGTTTACTGATCTTTTTTTTTAAAGGTACAGACGAGTGAAGGGCCGAGTTCCATCCAAAGAGAGGCTCCTAGACCTGGGTCCAGTCTCAGATCCCAGGCCTGGGTCCAGTCTCAGATCCTGGGGGATTGGCTGCTCCAATCGGGTGGTCCCACATGACGAGGAATCTGTTCCAGTTTGTTTAAAATCAGAAACTGCACTGGTCTCCATCATTCCTTGTTGAAGAGTGTTTTTGATCTGGTATTTATTCTGTAGCCAAATCATTTTCATTAAAATACATCAAATCACCCACAGTTCTCATATTGTATTCAGTTTCAACTGTAAGTATTATAAAATTCTATACCATTCAGACATGCGTATTGGACACGGATATTTGTTTGCATTTACAGATAACTTCAAGGTGAGGTAGGATTGCATCAAGGATCTGCTCTGAGCCCTTTCTTGTTTTCTCTGGTAATAGACCGACTAACAGATAGCACTTTGAGATTTTTATTAATGAAAAGTGCGGTATAAATTGAATTTATTATTATTATTATTAACAGATGAGGTCAGCAGGAATCCTTGTGGACTATCGTGCTTGCAGATGACATTGTGATCTGTGGTGAGATCAGGGAACAGGTGGAAGAGAACTTGGAGAGGTGGAGGTATGCACTTGAAAGAAAATTAATGAAAGTCAGCCGTAGTAAGACAGAGTACACGTTTGTGAATGAGAGGGAGGAGGTGGAACAGAGGTCACAAAGGTGCAGGACTTCAAGGACTTGGGGTCCATTGTAGGAAAATGGGAAGAGGTGAAAAAGAGAGTCCAGGCAGGATGAAGTGGATGGTGAAAAGTTTCAGGAGTGATTTGCATAAAAAGGGTGTTGTCAAAGGTCAAAGGAAAAGTTTACAACAGTGATGAGACCAGCTATGTTGTATGGTCTGGAGACAGAGACATGGACAAAAAGACAGGAGACAGAACTGGAAGTGCCAGAAATGAAGATGTTGAGGTTCTCCTTAGGAGTGACAAGGATGGATAAGATTAAGAATGAGATCATCAGAGGTAAAGAACAGGTTGAACAACTGGGAGATAAAGTTAGAGAGGCCAGACTGAGATGGTTTGAATATGTCCAGAGGAGGGACAGTGGGTATATTGGAAGAAGGATGTTAGAAATGCTGTTGCCAGTAAAAAGATAAAGAGGGAGGCCAAAGAGGAGATTTATGGATGCAGTTAGAGAGGACATGAAGATATCTGTAGTGAGGACAGAGAATGTAGAGGAAAACATAAGACGGAGAAGGATTACTCGCTGTGGACACCACTGAAGAGGGAAAAGTTGAAAGAAGAAGAAGTGATCAGTCTTACATCGGGGAAACTACACAGCCACTGGTCAAAAGGATGGCCCAGCACCAAAGATCAACATCATCAGGGGACTCTGCGGTCTACACTCATCTCCAGGCCAGCGGTCACTCTTTCAGGGATAAAGATGTTCACATCCTTGATAGAGAGGAACAATGGTTTGAGAGAGGAGTAAAGGAGGACATCTTTGTGTGGCAATGTGTCCTATAGGCCTTGAACGCACCATAAGTGCTGAGATATGATTGGGTCTGGTGCTGGCTGCCTGTGTATAAAGGACCCTCCCTCATTGGCTGATCTCACATCATTCTTCTTCTGGTTCAGACGGTGGCATTTGTGGCGTGGCACGCCAGTTGTAAATACATGCACGCTCTGATAGTGCGTTTAAGGAAGTTATATTGCTGACCTATCGTCTCACAGCGGTAGTGAGTAAAGCCTTAGTTTTCTTCTCTCGTTTTTAAATGCTTTTAGATTTTAATTCTAATTTATTTTTGTTAGCTGCTGCTGTTTGTCCTTGACCATTTGTTTCCTGCTGTGCGGGTTGTCCTGACTGGCGTTTCACCTTCCATCTGGCTGGTCTGTCAGCTGTCGTCTTGTCGTCCTGGCTGCTGGTTGAATGCCCAATGTTCCGGCCGGCGTAAGGCTGGCTGCACCTCCCGTCCTGTGTGGCTGATCGAGGCCGACTGAGGTTCAGCCCGGACTGATCGTCCTGGTGCCAGCGTGAGTGGCGTCTCCTGTGACGCTGTGGTTCTTCCAGGACTCTTTGGGCAGCTGCGGCTTGATTAATCAAACATCTCTCAGGCAGTGGTATTAATTTGCTGTGGTGTATGATTTGCCTGTGAGGTTTTCCTTTTTTTTTTAGAACATCATATTGCACTTTTATTGTTGCCTGGAGTTATAACTACCTTTTAAAGTGAGTGGTTTTAAAAGTTAGTATTTTTTTATTAAACAAACAATTGTGTAATTTAATGGTGTCTGTGTGAACTTGACTCATGCCTCATCTGCAATGGGTCTGTGTGCCTTAAGGGTAACTTTTAGTAAAGTTTTTAACCAAATTCACTTTTTTAATTAAAGATGGTCTTTATTTTTCTAAAATTAAAGTTGCCTATTTTTTTCAATACCCGTCCGGCTACATTTGGCGTTTGTTGGTAGTTTTGGTGCCGGCAACATTTGGCGTTGCTGGTACCTTTTGCAGTTTTGAGGCTGGGACATTTTCACTATTTTGTATTGTGACCAAGCAGTAAAATGTTTTTGTGTGTGCAGTGTGATAAGGACAAACAGCAGCAGTTCACCTGTTAACTCGTAATTTATTTTTTAAAGAGATCAGCGTGCCTCTACTGTGGTGCAGGTCCTGGTTACGGAGTGGTATCTTCCAAATACACGTTGGCTATTCCAACTATATCAGCATGCCTCTACTGTGGCGCTGGTTACGGAGTAGTTCTCGGTGTTTGGAGTACCATGTCCGCTGTATTTCGACCCTGGTGGCAAGCTGGGTCATCGACGGGACGTCGATGCAGTTTGCGGGGGTGAATGTGGCAGGATGTCCTGCTGTCATTAAATGCACCACACATGCAGAGATGTGATTGGTGGGTCTGGGGCTGCTTCCTGGATAAAAGGGGCAAGTCCTCAGGGTTGAGCACACGTCATCCGCCTTCCTGTGGCGTTTGCTGGCTGTGTCGCGCTAGTGTTATGTGCACCAGGTTGCGATGATCTATTGTTCTCGCAACCACAACTCACTTCATCAAGTTTGCGGACGACACAACAGTGGTGGGTCTCATCAGCAACAACAACGAGACGGACTACAGGAACGAGGTGAGCCGCCTGGCCTTGTGGTGCGGACACAACAATCTCACTCTCAACGTGGAGAAGACAAAGGAGATTGTTGTGGACTTCAGGAAGAGGGATGCACAACATGCCCCTCTGACCATCAACAGCACCGCAGTGGAGAGAGTAGACAGCACCAAGTTCCTGGGAGTGCACGTCTCAAAGGACCTGTCCTGGAGCAGGAACACTGCATCACTGGCCAAGAAGGCTCACCAGCGTCTCTACTTTCTCCACAAGCTGAAAAGGGCTGGAGCTTCAACCCCCATCATGTGCACCTTCTACAGAGGTGCCATAGAAAGTGTCCTGACCAGCTGCATCACTGTGTGGTTTGGTGCATGTACTGCATCCTGCCGCAGGATGCATTTTATCTTGACCCGTAGGCTACGAGTTCGAATCTCACCTGGGTCAAGTTATTTTACGTTTGTCTTTTATTGGAGAAAATAAAAAGAAGGAGTTTGTGTTATGCTTAACACAAACTACTTCTTTTTATTTTCTCCAATAAAATGTATGGCCAAAGACAAACGTAAAATAACTTGACCCAGGTGAGATTCGAACTCGTAGCCTACGGGTAAAGATAAAATGTAGGGCTTAAAGCCGAGAGCTTATCCTCTCAGCCACGACGGCTTATTAGGTTTTTTGGAGTCCACCTTTCCTATGAAGGATTCGCCCCTTGTAAAATTCTGGCACGTACAGGATTTAGAGATTATCAGTTATATTTTAAAATCCTGGCTACGCGCAAGAGTTAGAGAATATTAGTTATATTTTAATGAACTTCAGCTCGCGCTGAAAGGCGGAAATGCTCTGTAGGCTAGCGGCGTGTCCTCTCTTAAAACACTGTAAGCACGCACACAAGAACACTCCACCCACTTCAAGAGAACATCCCACCCACTTCAAGGCTTGCTCTCCACATAATGCGTAATGAACGGGGGTGGGCCATGGCTGGCTCTGGGCCAACCAGGGACGAGCCGGACTGGGGAGGGCCGTGCAATGCGAAAACGGCTATAGTGAACGGCTGGTGTCAGAAGTGGGATATGACTAATCTGCTGAGATCTGAACACCTCCATAACTACAGCACCAATCTATGGTGGCAACTGATGAACAAAACTGCTTATGAAGGGAAAACTACCAACTGCTACGTCTGTGCTCATCTACCCTATGCCACCCACAATTCAGGTTTACAACCTGCTACTGTGCACACAGACCAACAAGCGTGCCTGTATGGACTAAGCACCCACCCAGGAACAGGCAGCTGGGTAAGACGAGACTACACGAAACCACTGTCTGATGAAGTGAAGGGTATGCACATCGACCTACACAGACAATTAGCCATGGTGACTATGGGATACAACTTCATGTCAAATTGTAGCGTCACCTCAAATGTCATGCCTCTACCCCAGACGCCCATCAAACTGTCTGAACTGATCACCATGACACATCTTCCGCCAAGCGTTTTGGGACTCTGTGTTTTCAATAATGGAACCATCCCAGTGGGCCTGGTACCCTGGAACTTATGTGACAAAGTGTATTTATTCTGTGATGTCACGTATCCACGTACAAATACACTGAACTATGTGCATTGCGTTTTCTGTAAAACAGGACTGCATTATGAAAACGCCAACTGTTTCGAGTCAGGAGATGTCATCGATTATACACACCTCCTTGAACAAAGGACTTTCAACATCAGTAAGCCAACAAGAGGGCAATAGGAAACCACCCACTGCAGCATTGCAGTGCCAGGTGACAAAGGCTGTTGTATTTTAACTGACTGGTATTTCTTGTGTGGACACAGGGCCTATACAGCATTGCCACCTAATTGGGGGGGGCTTTGTGCTTTGGTCCCCCTATCCAACACGATGCTTGTGCTGAGGAAGGCACCGACGCCCACAGCCCACAGGTCACGACGCTCTCCAATGCCTGAGATAACAAGATGGGGAGGGCTCACCACCAGCACCGGCGTCCCATGGGAATTCAGGATCTGGAATGGAGGGGAAAAGTTCTTCCAAAGCCTCTTCCCATGGATAGGAGTCGGTTAAGTATGAATTGACGTTGAAATCAACAGGTATGCCCTTCCCCGCCTCATCAACGGCACCTACAAATCAGCAAATGGAACTCTTGGAGAGCTGAAAGCAATGGGAGAGATGATCCTACAAAACTGAGTCGTTCTCAACTTCCTGACTGCATCATGAGGAGGTGTGTGTAAAATTATTGATGAATTGTGTAGTACCTACATCCCAGATGAATCAGGAACAAAAGGAGACATCCACAATGATTTGCATGATCTGAGCGAACTCAAAAAAGTATGATGAGAGCGGGACTAAAAGAACAGACCCCTCCGACCCATGGTCATGGTTCACCTCTGGACTATGGTGGCACCTCCTCCTGAGAATCTGTACACCAATCCTGATGATTTTGTTTCTATTTTTGCCTTCTTTTTATTTGTGTAGTACCATGTCTGAAAAACATGATGATGATAGTTTTTACAGGGGTTCTAATCAGTCTACACCAAACCCATTTCGTTTCAAATGATGAGGATTATACCCCGCTGGAGTCAGTGGGACATGATGTGTATGATAATTAGCCTAAAAAGAAAAAGCAGAGTGATTCTAGTGCTGAAAGTATTTCACAATAACCGGTGTTGTAATGATGTTTTAGTTTCTCTAGGCTACATTTAGGATCAAAGTAATTTTCAAACCAACTAAAACCTTTTCTCATTTTTTGTTGTTTTTCTTTTGGCTTAAGTCCATAAAGGACCTTAGTTCATAAATAACAAATTTTTGCTGTGCGTATCAATGATCGTTTCCCACATCTTTTACGAACATTGTTTTTAACTGTTCATCTGATTAAGTTGTAACCAGTTTAAATGATAAAGAAGACGGAGATGTTAGATAATTCAAACATTGATCATTTAAAACTTATTACTTTAATGTGTTCTGATGAATCATTAAGCAGTTTGCTTTCCTAAAAGTCTTTCTGTATGAAACAAAACATCTCTGAAGAACATAACTTGTTGCTTCCTGCACACAGAACAAAAACACTGATTAGGCCAGCTCATGTTTTAAACACAGATAAGGTTTTGACATTACGTTATTGTTTGTTTTGACACTGCCACGTTTTCCATGTGCTATCTGAAACTGTCTTTCTGTTACTCATCGTTGTCATATCTTTGAGAGAATAAAAACCCAGCATGCACATTCCAATTCGAATTTGATCTCAAACAGTTTTGAAACTGGTTTCAAAGTGTCTTGAAGGGATCTCCCATTTTCAAAGTCTGTTGCTCTGAAAATTAATTCTTGTCTCTCTTCTTGTGTGGTTTGTGTTTAAGTTGAAGGTGTTTAAAAATCCTCCATCAGTTTTTACCACATTTTCTGGCAGGCCTGACGCCACCAGCTTGTTTTTTTCTTGCCACCAAGCTGAAATTTTTCATAGCTCCCAGCCTAAGCTGCGGGACTGCTTCTTCTGGTGACGTATTGTGTCCCTGAAGAGGAGCAGTTGGTGGAACCAGTTCTCCTCCAGAGGTCCTGGGTTCTCTGATCCCCTGAGGGTCAACCATGTTAGGGAGAGGGCCTTTTTGTAGATGTGCCGCCATACTACTCTGATCAAGAGTGTTAGAGGGCAGAGATAATCTGTTGTCATTATTATACAAAAGTGAAACAGAATGTCTGTTTCTCCCTTTTTTATTTTAGGTCATGGGCTGAGAAGATGCGAGTTTTGTAAGCGAGCAGATCTCCTGACCCCAATCCGTTTCCTGAGGGGGTCTGGTTTACTGGTCTCCGGCCATAACAGAACGTTGGAGCCAGACAAACAGCCCGGGGTCTATATTTCACCCAGTGGGGAAATATTGTTTAAGAGCAGAGCTGAACCAGCACAAAGAGTGTGGTCACGTGCTGTAGAATCATTGCTTGAACATTGCATGTCGCCCATCAATGATAAGGGGACAACTGCAGCGTGAGAACGTGAATATGATCCATTGTGCTTGGTAGACTTTAAATTGGTTGGTGACAAAGGGCTCAGTTCCCTTCGATTAACAGGAAGAGGATTCTGAATCAGCCCTGGTTTGTTTACACACACAACAGTTTGATCACAATCGTCTTTGTGAACGTGTGAAGTTTGAGGTAGCCTGTGGGCATCCGCCGTGGCCCCCCGTCATCAGATTCTGTCGGCGCGCATCCCTGGGGCGCGGACATGTCACGTGCTTGCTTGATTAGTGTATTGTCCGCCCCGTGGTTCACAACGGAGCGGGGACTGGAGCACGTGACCCCCCTCACCTGTCTCAGTGAGTGGTATGGGGCCTGCTTGCAGACGCCTCTGTGCCTGTCCGATGCATACGAAGCAGAGGCACACTGCTGGGGCTTATTGATTAAGCAAACACCCTGTGAGCCGTGAGGGAGGGGGGGGAAACGTCCCCCTTTCTTTATGTCGGCTGGCAGGCCAGAGGGGCCCGCACTGCTGAAGTTAATGTGTTTGTTGTTGTTGCCTTTTTTTTAGAGTCAATAAAACAGAGAGGGTCTGTTTTTTGAGCTTTATTCGTGCTTACGTGCAACGACATATATGATTTGAAATCACTCACAGCAGGAAAAACATGATTTGTGCATGCAACAGAGTTACCAGCTTTTTGTACCGTGCTACAAATAAAGTCTGGATATGAAAAGATCATTTCCCGTATCGCGTGGGTGGATGATTGTGTAAAATCAAGACGTGGACCTGGTTCATCAGGCACGTTTTTGTCTGGTGTCCCGGTTCGCCTGGCGGGGGACAAACCGGTTTTTGCTCCATGCGTGTTTGGTCCGAGGTGGGCCCGGCGGTTGATTCTGCCGGTGCTCGTCCTCGTATGCCGGTCGCTTTTGCGGTGGGGCACGTGTTGCCGAGCGGTGTCGAAGCTGCGCAGATCTGTCCCCAGCTGGCTCCCTGGGGTGGGGGCGAAGGTTCTCCTGGGAATGCCCACCCAGAGAGTTTCAGCCTGTTTACGCCTCTGGTCCAGCTTGGTCTGAATTCGATCCAGAGCTTTCCCAAACAAACCCGCCCGTTATATCGAGTAGTGGAGAAAAGGCACCTTTTGTCCCTCGGGAAGGTCCGTTAAGGTCATCCACAGATGGCGTATTGCGACTACTTCAGCCATGCCTCTGCCTTGAGCAACAGCAGCTGTCCCTATCATGCGGAGCATAAAATATGTTGCCCTGTGGGCTTCATCCAGCAAGTCAGCAGCAGCTTGCTTGTCCGTTGTTACCTAGAGCAGTTGCAGTTTTTCAGCCAGGTAAGCCTGCATCAACGCGGACGCGTTCATCACGCGCGCCGCGAGTCCCTGAGCTCTGTAGCATTTCTCGAGCGACAAGCTTTGCTGGGAAGAGTTGGTTTTGTTCCGGATGACTTAGGAGCCAAGTGAGACGCCAACGTGTCCTCAAGTTGAGGCACATTGGCAATTCCCACCTCATCCATCCCGTCCACGTCAAGAAACTACAAGAGCGGTAAGAGCATGGGGGCTCGGGGCTGAGCCTAGGTGCGAGTCAATACCGTGAGGAAGTCCGGGAACACGGGCATCCTTTTGCCTCGTGGTAGCCTGCTGCTTAGAGTAAAAATAGTTTCCTGCCAGCCTCGTAACCTGTTGGCGAGGCGAAGGCTCTGGCCATGGGGTCTCCAGCGCGTCCGTTGCTCTGTGACACAGGTCGAACAGAGCAGGGATGGAAAAGTCAGTCTCCGGGAGTACAAGTACCGGGGTGCGGAAGAGATCTTTTCCCTGTTCCTCGTCCTCGACATCTGCGTCCTCCGCGGAAAATTCGCCTGAGGCTGAAATCGAGATCTCGTCCTCGTTCATCATGCCTCGAGTGTCGAATCCGACTGTTAAGTCCACCATGGGGGCCAGCACATCAGGGCTGTCACCCCATTTGACTTGTGTGCTGTCGTCCAGAGCCATGCTCTCAAGCTCCGGTGTGGGAGTGAGGGGCTTGGTGGTGTCTGGGTCCGCTGGCGCATCAGCGGCACCCATGGCCTTGGCGACGAAGTCTGCCCGCTGTCTCCTCACCGCCTCCAGCATCTGACTGCAGTGTGGGCAAGAGTCGGGCGCATCCAGCATCATTTTTGCGTGTAACATCCCGAAGCAGATGGGACAGGCCTCGTGGGTGTCCGTCGCTGCAAGGGAGAAACCTCATCCGCTAGGACAGGCACGCTAAGTTGGGCTCGCCGTCCTGCTGGTTTTCCTTGGAAGTCTCGTCCTTTGCTTTCCTTTCATTGGAGGCATCTCCGAGATAAGGCGAGCGAGTTGTCCAGAATTCTTTTCCTTTTATTTTGAGACGTCTCCTCCGTCGCATCGCTTTTGCTGGCTAGCCCACTACGAGTTAGCAGGGGTAGCGTTGTTGCGCAGTTAGCGCCGTCGAGCAAAGCAGTCTGTGGAGAGATGAGAAGAAAAAACTCCGGGTTAAGAGAAAATGTGCCAGACTAACTTTTGCTAGCCCAGCAGTACGCAGGAATAATTCTCCGTACGCTCAGTGTAAGGAGCAAGCTCACCTCTGGTTGAGCGATGAAGCAACAGAGAAGTCCCGCGGAGAGAGGTAGTTCAGGTTTAAGCGAGGTGAAGGGCAATAAGAGAAAGATGGATGGGCGTCAGCGGCTTAAGTACCCAGAGGGAGGGGCCTCTGGCGCGACGTTGACGCCTCAGCCGTAAAGGCGTGAATGTATTCCTTCAGGTAATCGCGCGGGGGCGCAATTCCCATAGCATATGTTGCACCGAGAGACATGACTGAAAGGGAACCATCCCACCTTATTTAGAGCAGCTCTTCTCTCTAAAATCTTAGATAATTCAGTTGGACATCCGTGTTGTTGACAATTAACGGTCCAGCCTAGAAATCAGTCCAGGAAGCAGAGATGTAGTCTTCCACACTTCTCTGCTGCTTCTTCTTTACCCACCCAAAACACCATTGAAACAGTGTCAACTCGCCCATGGTTCAAATCAAATAAGCCAAAAATCAGCACTAAAATTATTAACCATAAAAATCTGGTTAAAATAAATACAGTTACTTTACAACAGGGGTCCCCAAACTTTTTCTTGTGAGGGCCACATAACTTTTCCCTTCTCTGGTGGGGGGCCGGAATCAGTTTGTAACAGGAAAAAGTGTGACGATTGCAGGAGTGCCTAAATGTAAAATTTTATTGTTTTCCAGAAAGCACAATGAAATAACCCTCTCTGGGTTCTTCACAGAACAAAAGTCAGGAGATAAATAATAACACTATTAATAAAATAATAACACTATTAATAAAATAAATAATAACACTATTAATAAAATAAATAATAACACTATTAATAGGTTCAAGGCCTATAGGGCACATTGCCACATCTGGTTATTATTTATTTTATTAATAGTGTTATTAGGGTTCAGGTACTCTTGTGCCTCAGCCATTGCAGCTAGCTGTGCAGAGTGAGCAAACACCAGCCATCCAGTCCTCTGTCCCTCTCTTGCCCCTGATGATCTCTATGCTCTCCAGCAGGCTGACCCGGTCCTTCAAGAAGTCCTTGTCTTCTGGCAAAGGAAGGAGCGGCTAAATCGTAATGAGCGGCAAGGGCTTTCACAATCTGCCCTTGCATTGGTCAACCAATTGGTTGGCCGAATTGGATGGTTTAATGTATCTGCAAATATTTCGCCCAGATGGCGGTGGGGAAGTGTATCAACTTCTCTTGCCAAAGGTCCTGACTAAGGACATCTTGACCCAGGTTCATCAGGAGCATGGGCACCAGGGGGTGGAACAGACCTTGGCGTTGCTAAGCTCTCGCTGTTATTGGCCAGGTATGTCACAAGAGGTGGTAGGTTGGTGCAAGGCCTGTGAGCGGTGCCAGGTTGCCAAGGATAGCCAGCCACCTGCTCGGGGCTTTATGGGTCATTTGCTTGCATCAAAACCAAATGACATTTTGGTGATTGACTTTACGTTGTTAGAACCAACTTCCTCGGGGTTAGAGAGCGTATTGGTGATGACTGATGTTTTTTCCAAATACACGTTGGCTATCCCAACTAGAGATCAGCGCACCTCTACCGTGGCGCAGGTCCTGGTTACGGAGTGGTTTTCAAAATTTGGAGTACCAGCATGCATCCATTCAGACCAGGGCCGCAACTTTGAAAGCACTCTGATCCAACAGCTTTGTAGTCTGTATGGTATCACTAAATCGCGTACCACGCCTTACCATCCAGCTGGTAATGGGCAATGTGAACGTTTTAATAGGATGCTTCACAATTTGTTGAGAACCTTGCCCCCGTCCCGGAAACGAGACTGGAGTGCTTGCTTGCCCCAGTTGCTTTATGCTTATAACACCACTCCTCATCAATCAACGGGCGAGTCACAATTTTTCTTAATATTCGGTCAAGAACCACTCCTTCCAGTGGATTTTCTGTTGGGAAGAGTTCAAAAACCTGTTGCAGGAACCATTCATGAGTGGGTCGAAGAACATCAGATTAATTTGCAAATAGCATTTGAGGGTGCTAGACAAAAACTGA
Organism: Garcialebias charrua; assembly: GCA_038048925.1. Taxonomy (NCBI): domain Eukaryota; kingdom Metazoa; phylum Chordata; class Actinopteri; order Cyprinodontiformes; family Rivulidae; genus Garcialebias; species Garcialebias charrua. The sequence continues at coordinate 7,115 of JBBPBX010046634.1, read as the reverse complement.
GGACTTCTGCAGAACGCAGAAAAGCTCATCATGATATGAGCATCACAGAAACTCCTCTTCAGGAGGGCCAGCTTGTGTTGATCCGAAATTTGGGGACTAAAGGTCGTCAGAAAACTCAAGATTTGTGGAGTTCAGTGACTCATATAGTTAAGCAAGTCCCAAGAGAGGGTGGTGTAGTGTATTCAGTGGCACCAGTTCATGAACCAACCAGGGTGAGGAGGGTGCATTGCTCATTGCTAAAGGCCTGGATTGGTGCTGATGTACCTAATCCAGTTTCTGTTGAAGGTGCATCTGCTGAGCATTGCTCTGGTTCAGATGACGGAGCATCTTTTGGGCATTGCTCTAGTCCAAATGACGAGTTGTTTTTAGAGGATGATTTGTTCTTGAGGCTAAGTCCTCGGGAGCAGGTACCACCTGCCCCGCCTGCTGCTGTGGTTCCCTTTCAGTCAGTCTCTCGGTGCAACACGATTGCTATGGGAATCAGCGCCCCCGCGCGGTTACCTCAAGTGATACACTCACGCCTTAACGGCTACGGGGTCAGCGTCGCGCCAGAGGCCCCGCCCTCTGGACATTTAAGCGGCTGACGCCCGTCCATCATCTCTTTTTGCCCTTCACCTCACTAAACCTGAAACACTCTTCTCGGATCTTCTCTGTATCTTCATTGCTCGACCAGAGGTGAGCTCGCTCCCTACATAGAGCATACAGAGAATCTTCTCCTGCGGACTACTGGAATGGCGAAAGCTGGTCCGGCACATTTTTCCTTCACCCCTAAGTTGTCTTCTCCTCTCTCCACAGACCGCTTTACTCGACAGCACTGACTGCGCGACACCGCTACCCTGCTAACGAGTAGCAGGCTAGCCGGCGAAAGCGAAACGAGGAAGGAGACGTCTCCGGACAACGTTAGCACTGCTAACGAGCTTAACTCTTCTCAACCACAGCTCCAGAGAAGGTGATGCGAAAACCCAAAAGTCAAAGAAGACCAGTAGGCCAGCGAGCCCCAGCTACCGTGCCTTTTTCTCTTGTACTTTTCTGCTGCTCGGTTAGCGAACGCTAACTGCGAGGCATGCTACCTGCTAAGCTAACGAAGCTAACAGGCCATCAGCCCCGAGCAGCTCGGCGAGAGGACGTCCTCGGACGAGGAACTCTGGCAGGCCGTGAGCTCCGGCTCCCGAACCTGCTTCAGCGGATCTGGATAACCCCCTTTTCAACAGCGGACACCCACAAGGCCTGTCCGTTCTGCTCAGGGATGCTACATGCAAGGACACTCAAAGCTTTTCTCGCGGATGACCCCGGAGAAAGGAGAGTGGAAAGGAAATAACTCTGCTGCTATCTGGCTAGCTACCACGGTTAGCATGGCTAACCAGGGGTACCCACAACAACACATGGCGGAAGACAGCGTTGCTAACATGATTAGCGCGGCTATGAGTAGACAACGAAGTACTCCATCATGAGGTATGTGAAAATGCTTGGCCTAGCTTGCTAGCTAACCTTCTCATATTTTGCCTTTTACGCTATCCTGTCCGGCCAAATCGACGGTAGAATTCATCACATAACTGTTTTTTAACGATGCTACGTTGCTCGAGGGCCCGTCTTAGCACCGCTAGCGGGCTCACGAGTACCTCCACGTTCAGCCCCGACTAACAAGGAGACTCTTTGTCCAGCACAGGCCAGGAGGAGGATTTTCAGCTACCTGTTCAGCTACGTTACCTGGTAGTTTTCCTATGCCTATGACGAAACATCGATGACGCTGAGAGCTTATCCACCCATGAGGCTATGGATGACTCTCTGACGTTAACCATCTCAGGGCCCGAGGGGTCCTGGCGGGATGGACAAGTGGCCTCGGTATCGCAGGGCCACCAGGCAGAAAAGCTACAGGAGCTGCAAGGGGTCACCAACAAAAGAAAAGGAAAGTCTGAGATGCCCCTGCACCATTACAGGCGCTCTCACTCACAGAAGGAGAGAAAATGCCAAATTTTTACCACAATTTTCTGTGTTTTTAAGGAACACAGACTAGCTGGTTCGGAATGTTTAAACACACAAGAACACTCAGACCCTTGTGTAATAAAGAGGAATTGCCATCCATACACGACAATAAAATCTCAGACTACTGAATGTGTCCTGGTCCTAAAATGGGAACAGGGCCTCAGGTTTGCCCGCTCACGCAGTATGGGAACCTGACCTTTTGAGCCCAGACTTCACTTGTAAAATGCTACAAGGAGCTGGTGGTATGTGTGTGCGCACTAAATAATAACTTGTCTACTGTATGTGTAATGAAAAACAAACACTGTTTCATGCATATACAAGAATGAAAGTAACAGAGCACAGCTGCCCTGGTTCTTGACTCACCACTTTGGTGAAACACAACCTACTAGGTCAGACTACGAACTGCAGTGGGACACACGAGTTTTGCCTGAGACAGTCAGATCTTGCGATGTCTTCTGCTGGGCAGACCAGCCTGCTCCAGAGTACGCGAGAGGGGTCGAATGCCACCCCTTCTGCACTCAAATGAAGCAAGCAGCGGCTAGACATCCCTCCCAGGCTCAGGGCGCACGCGCAGACCTGGAGGGTATGCCTGACAAATGAACGGGTCATCACAACGGATGTGTTGTCGGCTCAAGTTCTTCCTGGTGCCCAAAAGAGATGAATCCCTGAGACCGGCCCTGGATCTCAGGACTCTGGGCAAGAAAACAAGAATTTTTCAAGTTCAAACTGTTGACACTGCGGCAGGTCCCCCAGTCCGTGATACCTGGAGACTACGCATGTACGGTGGATTTGAAAGACGCCTGTTTCCATGTGGGCGTCTGGAGGAGGCACAGGAAATTCCTCCGGTTTGCCTTCGAAGGGAAAGCTTATAAATACAAAGTCTTACCCTTCGGTTTGAAGGCTACTCCTCATACATTTACTAAATGTCTGGATGTAGGCCTGACCCCTCTTAGGAATCAAGGAGTCAGGATTATGAACTACCTGGATGACCTCCTGGATTTTGTCCGGAAGCAGGCCTAGTCACACTCCTGCAGGGTGATCTCTCACCTGGAGTCTCTCGGATTTTTCATAAACCCACAAAGGAGTGACCTGACCCTATCACGGATTACCGTATTTCTGGGAGTGCAGGTCTACACCATCTGGTACAAGGCATGGCTCTCAGAGGAACGTGCTTCCTCGATTTGCCGTTGCCTAGCAAAAGTTTAAACTGAATCAACGGATTCCCCTGTAAGCGTGCCAACGCCTTTTTAGGCCTCTTGGCGGAAGCCATACCCTGTGTGCCACACGCATTACTGAAGATAAGGGTCCTGCATACATGGCTAAACCAACAAAAAACTACCTGCCCCCGTCTGGGTGAGCAGAAAAATTTAGAATCATTTCAAAGTGCCTGAGGGCCCCGGAATCTTGGAGGGACCTGTCTGTGTTTACAGAAGCGGTCCCGTAAGGTAAGGTGTCATCCCGTGTGATCATCACGACGGACACCTCGGAAACAGGATGAGGAGGTAGTCTGCAGAAATCAGAATGCCCAAGGCCTCTGGAATGACCAGGAAGCAAGATTGTACATCAACTTCCTGGAGTTGTTGGCCGTATTCCTGTCAGCAAAATACTTCTTTGGTAAAGGTCTGATTGCGGGACAGCACGTCCTGGCGTAATCAGATAACAAAACCACGGTGTCCTTCAGTGACTGGGAAGGGGGGACGAGATCCCAAGCCCTCCTCAGCCTGACACAGAGGATGCTCACTTGGTACGCTCCAGGATAATTGTCGCTCAGGGTGACTCAGGTTCCGAGTAAACCGAGTTACGGAGCGAATGCCCTTTCAAGAGGGTTTCTTTTGGAATCGGAATAAGACTGAACCCACGAGTCGTGGATCAGGTCTGGTCACGATTTGGGAGAGCCTCAGTAGACTTGTTCGCTTGCAGGGCTAGCTCACACTGTGACCTCTACTTCTCAATGTTCATACCATGGCAGTTGCCTTCTCCGTGAAGGGGCGACCGTGACACAGTGGTAATGGCAGTCGACCCCCGATCGGAAGGTTGGAGGTTCGAATCCCGCATCCGCCCACCATGTGTCGTTGTGTCCCTGGGCAAGACACTTAACCCCGAGTTGCTCCCGGTAGGTCTGGATGGCGCCTTGCAAGGCAGGCTACCACTACCGGTGTATGAATGTGTGAATGAATGGGTGGATGGCTGGTATTGTAAAGCGCTTTGGGGCTCCTCACAGGGGGCTGGAAAGCGCTATATAAATAAGCTCCATTTACCATTTACCATTTACCATTCTTACAGAGATCTGCTGACTCAGGCACGTGGGTGGCTTCTACACCCACGTTCGGAGCTGTGGCATCCTTCAGCCTTGCCACTGAAGGGAATGGCTGAGGGCCTAAAGCCTGGTTTATACTTCTGTCTTACGTCTTTTACCCCCCGTTGAGTGAAAAAAGGTTACGCAACTTCTGGTTACACTGCCGCTGTGATCCCCCGGTGACAGCCTGTAGTTATACAACCTTGACCTTTGAAACACGTCTCTGATCGCTCTCAGTAATGAACTTTTTGGGAGTTATTCCTGAAGGGACAATAATACTTTTATTACTTTTAATTTGAATCAAACATCATAAATTAAGTCATCCAGAGACTTCTTTTAATTTGTGTTAATTCAAATGTCATCAATGAATAACTTGTGTTATTTGTATAAGCATTAGTGCATTTAATGTTTGATAGTCAAGGACTATTTAATTCAAACTGGACATTTCCTCAAAATGTTGTGCATGAAGGATTTCTCCTCTCGAACTTGCATGTGAAGATAAAAGGAACACTTTATCTTTTTCATTTAGTTTGAAAACAGGACAACAAGAGACATTTTGTTTTTGTCCTTAAATAATCAAGATTAATGATATCTGTTTTTGCTATTATCATAGTAGGTTTCATATGTGATGCTGTAATGACGTTTGTCGTAATCAAACCAACAGATCAACAGTGTTGTTAATGAAGTTAAGACAGTTTTAATCAGCTTTTATCATGTATACTGGCGTCTTAAAACTAAACTTCTTATCTTTTCTGACATTTTAATCTAACTTATGCCTCCACTCTGTTGCTCTCAGTGGCTCCTGGCTCACACAGACCAATCAGAAAGAGCTACGTCTTTCTAGGTCAAGTTAGCCTTAAAAGAGCTCTGACTTCCTGTTTTTCCTAGAGTCTGCGGATGAAACTGAAATGTGAGTTTACATCTAAGAACTGTTTGACGTCTGTCTAAACACCAATGACTCGTCATTCAGTTGGGACTTCATAGCACTTGCTAGCTATGAGTCCGTTTGTGAGCTCTAAGCTCTATTTTATTGAAATTCCTTCAAGGAATTTCTCATCTTGAAACATCAACCAGACGACCGTTACTTCAGTGGGTCAAAGGCAGACGTGAGAAGCTACAATCTAAACAGACTGACCTCTCCGGACTTCAAGGATCGATCCATTCTTGGTAGACCGTCAAAAGGTAACGAGTCGCTGATTGTTTACACACCGGACATACGGTACGTCCAGCTGGAGATCGCACGGGGAACGTGTCATATTCTGGTTATCAACATTCAAGATAGTTCACCCCCTCTTTTACTCCATTTTCCTCCTAAAACTTTTCTTTATCTCCTAAGCCAGTAAACTTTAAGTTTGTGCTAACAGAAAGTTTAATATAAAATATTTTACTTGTCCTGTTGTTTCTATGTTTGAATCTGTGAACAGTTAGTTATAGGAAATTCGATCGATCCAAACATGTACAAATGTGTGATGTAATTTAATGATTTGTTAATTAAATGATTCAGTTCATAAATTGACATTTCATGTCTTTACATTCTCATCTCCAAGGCACAGAATTATAGGTATTAATCTAAAAAGAGAGAACTCGTGAATATTGATGATAAGTTTGTCAGGAGAAAACCTGATCGATCAATCTATCATCTGGAATATTGTACGGTCAGCAAAACTGACCGGTGTGATCTCCCTATATAATGGTGGCCTTCGTACGTGTCTCTGAAAGATTAATATTTAATATTTCTGTACTTTGAATGTTGGCATAATTTTGTCTAAGTTTTTAGACTCTGAAAACGGTAGTTTTTTGGCTGGAAAAGTGTGTCAAGCTGCAGGAAACTGCTGATTAATGTCACTTGTAGCTGAGAAATATGGTGGCATTCGTACAGGTCTCTACAAAGGATTTAATTGATATTTGTAGTCTATTGTTGTGTAATGTTGGCATAAGTTTTATCCAAGTTTTAGACTCTGAAAGATAGTTTCTGATTGAGAGTGTCCGGAAGTTGCAATCTGCGTTGTCTGTGTCATTCAACGTTGAAATTTATCGTTATTCAATTTTAAACGTCTGTTGAAAGGTGCTGTTGGTGAATATTTTGTCACTCTGTGTGAGACGTTGTTGACGTGTCGTAAATGAAAGTGCAATTGTGTTCACCGTGGATGAACCCCGTTTCATCTTTGAAAGCCTTTCCTATTTTATTACATCTGCAGATTGCTGTTGTGCGCTGTTTTCACATTTTAAAGTAGGACGAAGGTGCGTATTTCTGTGTATAACGGATGTTAACTGAGAGGTTCTGTGGAACCGTCTGATTCAGTGATTTGGATCGAACCTGGGTTCGGGTCCGAAAAAAGTCTGTTGTTTTCAACAGTTCAGTGCTGTCCTTCCTGAGAGAATCTCAGGTGCTTGTCTGAATGTGAATTGGTACGTTACAGAATTTTTCTGCGATGTTTTAAGCGTTTTATTGAGTGAGAAGAGTCCGAGAATTGGTGTAAAGCTAATGTTATCATTTCCATGGCTAAGGCTACGTGTCCAACATAACGCGCTGTGATTGGTCCGTTGATACTTCATATTCAGGATTGTGAGCTCTGATTCGCTGCTGGTCGTCAGGTTTCATTTTGTGTTTGCACAATTCTGACAGTTTGTCTGGTTTGTGTCGTTTCTATGCATGATCTATCACAAAAAACTGTTTAAAAGCGGTGTTTTGAGATATTTCAAAGTGTTTGGAGCGATTAGAAAGTCGGGCAGAACGTAAAATCCGAGCGAACGCCACGTCCGTGAACACAGAAACTTACGCTAGAAACTTCAGTTTATTTTATAGATTTACGTTTTTATACTTTTCATACTACTA
>JBBPBX010046633.1:0-17080 GCA_038048925.1 Garcialebias charrua | reverse complement strand
CTAAAGGAAAAAGTAGTGAGAAAAACAGCTAGATGAAGTCTGCCTAGTCCTGAAGCTGCTCAATAATCCAGCTAAAACACCCATCAAGGTTGAGTCAGGTCCTCTGGATGAAATCTTCTTGTTGAAACTTTGTGGGACTCAGTTTGCTTGTGGCTCCTTGGACTGATGAAGTCCTTTAGATGAAGTACGAAACGTCTCAGCAAAAAAAAAAAGAAACCGTCCAGGTGACCTGACTGAACATTGTTGGATTTTTACCTGGATTGTTGAACATTGGTGTTCTTGTTGAAAAGTCTTTAATCCAAAAGTAGGATTTCCTTTACAATGATTTTTGTTACAGTGATTATTCTGGTTAGGGATTAACAGCCTCAGGGTAGAAGCTGTTCCTCAGACTCTAGTGGTTCTACACTAAATGCTCCTCAATGCTTATACAGTACTGTACTTCTGTCTTACGTCTTTTACCCCTCGTTGAGTGAAAATTTGAGTGATAAAAGGTTGCGCAAGTTCTGGCTGCACTCCCGCTGTGATCCCCGGTGACAGACCGTCTTGTACGTGGCCCCCAAGCAGAACTGCAAGACGCTGCATACAAGACGGGCTGTCACCGGGGGATCACAGCAGGAGTGCAGCCAGAAGTTGCGCAACCTTTTATCACTCAAATTTTCACTCAACGGGGGGTAAAAGATGTAAAGGGCGAGGCATAGCTCCGCGCTAGCGCGAGGCCACGCAGCGCCACGCTGTGCGAGCTCCGCTTGCACAAGCCTTTGAACGCTCGCGCGAACGCGCCAAGCTCAAATTTTACGACCGCTCACGCGCGCGCGGTGTCTCACAATAAACTGCCCTGGTGGCGGACTGTTTTGTATGACACACAAATGAATTAAATTCCTCTTCTTCATCGCTGATCGGGCCTTTTCTTTTGTTTTTTTGCCTAAAGTCAAGTGATCGCTTGAAGCGGTCACCATTCACTTCCTCCTCCGATGAGGAGGAATGAATGAACTTGTCACGAGTGAACTAAACTCATGTCCAACGTGGATGCGCAGGTTCTAAACATTTCCTGGTGTGCTTGTCTGCTGTGTGGGTTGAAGGACCAGCGCTCCCTGTTTTAATTTTAATTTTTAGGACTTTTTTATTAACATATAAACACAGAACAAAGCTGCACAGCCCTCTGCCTTTTCTTCTCAGACCCGACCTGTCAATCAAATCAGTAGGCTGTCAGCAAATGACCAATCAGCGACCTCAATTTGTCCCGTAGCTAAACGCTCCGCCCTGCTTCTGCTCAAATGACATCAAGTATTTGGAGCGAAAACGTTGGAGCCACACGCTGCTTCACGCTGAGCTCTGCTGTGAACCCCCCACGCACAGCGCACGCGCGTGGCGCGGTCCAGCGCAGAGCTCTGCGCCGGCCTTAAGACAGAAGTATAAACCAGGCTTTTAATGCTTTAGGATCAACCAGTTTGTTGTTGACATCCAGAACTAGCTAATGCCACTTTAATTGGTGATATGTGACTTATCTGTGCTGCTGATCTGATGCGGTTGCATTCATTCATATGGTAAATGGTAAATGGAGCTTATTAATATAGCGCTTTCCAGCCCCCTGTGAGGAGCCCCAAAGCGCTTTACAATACCAGCCATCCACCCATTCATTCAGACATTCATACACCGGTAGTGGTAGCCTGCCTTGCAAGGCGCCATCCAGACTTACCGGGAGCAACTCGGGGTTAAGTGTCTTGCCCAGGGACACAACGACACATGGTGGGCAAATGCGGGATTCGAACCTCCAATACAGTAATAGTATTTCATTTATATTTTTGCAATAGTCCAACCTTCCGATCAGGGGTCGACTGCCATTACCACTACACCACGGCCGCCCCTCATACCCACCTGCTCACCACAGACTCATGTTCGGGCTGCTGTTGATATGCAGTATTATTTTAAATAGTGTTTAGCGGATATCTTAGATCTTTTAGCGTACCTTTTGGTGTTCGTTTAGCACATATCTTAGATACAGTACTTATTTATACAGTAGTTTCTTTTTTATACTTTATATTTTCGCTATTTTAGGTGTAACTGGGACGTTGAGTACATCATTTTGTTCCACCTCATGTATCACATGTGATGCAAATGACAATAAAATAGAACTTCCCGTCATTTTAATCCAAATTAGCCGCATAAACTCATAAACTAACGTAACTGGTCCAGACTTTCATTCAACCTTTATTTATGCAGGTTAATACCATTGAGCCTCGAGGACTCATTTACAGCAGAGACCTGTTTTCAACAAAGAAGGATGACAACAGCAACAACAGACCTTCATAAGAGAGGCATACAGATTTTTTAAAAACAAATTTAACTAAAAAAAATGTCAAAGTAGCAAAACAGCTAGATTATAAGGCAAATGTAGGAACATGTCTGCATTGGTTCCAACCAGAGGAGTCCAACAGATTCTTAAAACCACTTAGAGAGGTCAAGGTCTTCAGATCTTTTTGTAAGATATTCCAGGAAACAGGAGCGGAGTAGGAGAAGGTCCTTTTGTCTAGTTCAGTCCTCAGGGAACACTGCAGGTAATCATGTCCTGAGAGCGCACGCTGTAGCTGCACTCACACAAAGACATGTAGGAGGAGATGTATGAGGGCAGCAGACCAAGAAGTGATTTAAAGATGAAAATGTACTAGTGGTACAATAGATGCTTTTCACATGACGTAGCGACCTGTAGATCACGTGACCGAATCGCCATTTTGGTGGCGGAAGAAGCCGAAGTGTGAGTAGACGCGCCGGTTCGTTTCTTTCTTGTTGGATTTCTAGTAATTTCTAGCAATCATGGTCCAAGGTTGCGTTGTCGTTCGCTGCAACAACCGTGCTGGTTGCGGTGATGTGAAGCGGTCCTTTTTTTTAATTCCGAAGGTCTTAAAACACCAAGGAGAAGCAACGGAAGAACTATCAGCAAAGCGACGTGACTTGTGGCTGGCGAGAATCAATCGCAGGGATTTCAGCCCATCCAAATATTCAAGAGTATGTTCAGAGCACTTCAAAAATGGTGAGTGTTGTTAAAAACACAGAGAAATGGTAAAATGTAAATGAACAGTCAAAGTTAGCAGAACGTTGAGTAATCAACCCATGTAAATGTGCATGTAGACTGTCAGATTATGCACAACAGAAAGTCAGGGCAGGTTGTGAATTTTTCTTTTTTCTGTATTTTCCAGGTAAACCTGCTGGCCTTTTTGACCAGACAAATCCTGACTGACTGGGCTCCTTCTCTCAACCTGGGTTATGAATGAATATGAATATGAATATATATGAATGAATGCAACCGCATCAGATCAGCAGCACAGATAAGTCACATATCACCAATTAAAGTGGCATTAGCTAGTTCTGGATGTCAACAACAAACTGGTTGATCCTAAAGCATTAAAAGCCTGGCTTATACTTCTGTCAACCCTGGGTCAACTAACCTGCGTCTGCTCTTTGTGGAATTCACATCTGCCTTCAACACCATGATCCCCCAAACTCTGATAGACAAACTATCTACACTTGGACTAAGCCCCTCCATTTGTAACTGGGTACTAGACTTCTTAACAGACAGACCACAGTCCGTGAAGATTCACAACTTCTCCTCCTCCACCATAACCCTCAGCACTGGCTCTCCTCAAGGATGTGTGCTGAGCCCCCTTCTGTTCACTCTGCTCACATATGATTGTACAGCCACACTTCCAGGCTGTCATATTGTTAAGTTTGCAGATGATACAGCGGTGGTGGGATGCATCACAAACAATGATGAGTCCAGCTACAGACAGGAGGTGGAACATCTGGAGAGCTGGTGCAAAGAGAATAATCTTCACATGAATGTGAAGAAGACAAAGGAGATGATTGTGGACTTCAGAAGGAACAAACACACCCACGCCCCACTGAAAATAGGTGGATCTGCAGTGGAAGTGGTCTCCAGCTACAAATACTTGGGTGTACACATGAATGATAACCTCAGCTGGAGCAACAACACCACCAGCCTGATCAAGAAAGGTCATCAGAGACTCTACTTCCTCAGACGGCTGAGACGAGCTGGTCTGAGCAGCCCAGTTCTCACCTCGTTCTACAGGTGTGCAGTGGAGAGCGTCCTGTGCTCCAGCATCAACGTGTGGCATGGAGGCTGCACAGTTGAAGAGAGGAAAGCTCTGCAGAGAGTGGTGAAGGCTGCACAGAAGTTGTTGGAGTCAGTCTCCCCACCATCACAGACATTTACACCTCCAGATGCAGGAAAAGAGCCACCTGCATCATGAAAGACCTCACTCATCCAGCACACTCACTCTTTGCCCCACTCCCCTCAGGACGGAGGTTGAGGAGCATCAAGTGTAGAACCACTAGACTGAGGAACAGCTTCTACCCTGAGGCTGTTAGACTCATGAATAAATAAAAATAAAATAAAAAATAAACACTGCAAAATATCACATCATACTGATGCTGATCTGTTTTCTTGTTGCTGTGTTCATCTGTGTTCATCTGTGACCATCTGCTCATACAAACTCATGTTCGTGCTGCTGTTTATTCCCACTATATTAGGCTTAGTGTATTACTAGTTGATGTTTTTCTTAGTTAGTTCTAGATGTTATTACTGTTTTTCTCTTTCATTTGTTGTTGGATGTAACTGGGACCTCGTGTACATAATCTCGTTTTCATCATATGTACCACATGCGGTGCAAATGACAATAAAGACTCTCTGACTCTGACATGTCTGCACATTCAGCCAGAGAAAATGCATCAAACAGGTGGCTATATGATGTTATTGTCTTGTATAACAAGCAGTCATATTTTGTATAATTATGACCCTCTGCGGTTAAGTTAAAGATATTGTTAACAGTGTTTCATTTGAAATTAAAGTGAAGTTATGGTTTATTAACAAGTACTTCTTGTTACATAGAAAAAGCACAAAAAGTCTGTGCTCACCTAATGCGATTTAACCATACGTCCATATCTCATACAAGCCTGTTATTTTTGTTTATGATAATAATAATAATAAATAATAATAATAATAATAGAAATAATATAATATTGCATTAGTCTTTCTTTTTGAGGCCCTCAAAGACGCTTTGCAGATTTCTTGCATCATTTAATAAGACACACATTCACACACAATGTTTTATGAAGTAGAAGTTTTAAAGTGCAAAAGCAGTTGATCACATATCAAAGTTATATTACAGTTGTTTAGTTCAAAAAAGGCATTCAATACAGGATCAACTGGACTTTATTTGTTGCAGAAAACGTTTCGACTTCTGTCCAGAAGTCTTTTTCAATTCTGAATGGAAGCTGTGAGAACGGGAAGTTTTATACAAGCTTACAAGTCACGCACCAACATATGAAATTGGAAACTGAAATAACACCACAAATTAACTAACATGCAAGACTTCAAGACTTTAACAAGACTTCTGGACAGAAGTCGAAACGTTTTCTGCAACAAATAAAGTCCAGTTGATCCTGTATTGAATGCCTTTTTTGATTTCATCATGTCCTGGACGACTGAGAATCTTCACCAGCATACAGTTGTTTAGTTGTGCTTCGTTTTTTCTTTACGAGGTGTGTGTTGTACATTGACTCAGACTGAAAGTAATTACATCAAATTTGAGATTTTATTTGTTTTTTTTTTCTCCTTCAACAACTCTGATTATGTTCATCTGTTCACAGTATGCTCGTGCACAGGGCACAGGGCAGTGTGAAGCCATCGTACTGGAACATCTTAAAATAATTGTAAAACATGCAACAGGACTATGTGACATGTGCACCAGCAACCTCCCTGAAACGGTTCAACATGTCTTTATGGAATGTCCAGGGTATGAAACAGAAAGAATGCATTTCCAAAAAGAAATGAATATTAAATTCACAAATTTACTTACCGTCTTTACACCAAAAGGAGGAAACAGTTATCTTCTTAAAATGGTCAGTTAAGAACTATACAGTAATCGAAAAAGATAATATAAACTTCAACAAATACACGCATTTCGTCAAAAGCAACGCTAGCTATTTTCAAACACGAACAAAAAATCCGCCGTGTTGCCGCGCATGCGCACTGCAAGATAGCGTTTAAACCCCACAGTTAGTTTTCTCAGGCAACAAAAGGATAAGGACTAAACTAGATAAAATATTTATACATTAAATGTTGTCGCAATTAGATGTAGATTTTAGACAAGTTCAAATCGGTAAATACAAAGTAAAAGTAAATACATTTCGAACCTCCGCTTCTTCCTGCCACAGGTATCGGTTTCCGGGGAACAGGCAAAACAAATGGATAAGTAGATAAATGGATGTATAAATAAAATGTAAAAAAATAAAAAAATAAAGAGGCATTAACCAAAATTCGACTGTAGCATTATAGTCACTGCGTAAACGTTTGACCCACTTCAGTATAGCTTTTGATCCGAACAGTTGATTTTTTCAGGACTGGCGCCTCCTGTTCTCACTATCTGGAGTTTGATTAGTCGAGTCTGGATCCGCTCCTTGTTTAGTTAGGCTCCTTTGGCTGTTTGACTGCTACTTTTTCCGGCTGTGTGTGCTCTCTCCAGTGATGTACACCTCCTTCAGGAATCAGGTATTTTTGGAAAATCTGACAGCCGCCCAGATCTTATCGCAGAAGTTAATTGTTTGGTTTATGAAATAATGCAACAGAATATAAGTATTCAATTCACATGGGTTCCGGCACATAAAGGAATTGTTGGCAATGAAAAAGTTGATAAGTTGGCTAAAGAAGCAGTTAAAGCAAGAGAAGTTGAATATGATGTCCCATTAAGTAAAGCAGAAATAAAAATAATTGTTAAAGATAAAATAAATGATATGTGGCAGGAGAGGTGGGATTTAGAGGCAAGAGGAAGACATTTACATAACATACAGAAGGAGGTACTCCTAAGTGACGATAGTAGTTTAATGTCTAGGAGAGAGGAAGTATGGATTAACAGGTTGAGGATTGGGCACACTACATTAAATAGTGGTCTAAAGATAATAGGAAAACATCCATCAGGTGACTGCTCTAATTGTGGGGAACTGGAAGGAGTGGAACATGTGTTGATTTATTGTAAGAAATATGATAAAGAAAGGAAGGCACTGGAAAGGGTAATGGGGAGTTCGGTGACAATGGTTACTTTATTGAAGAAAAATCAGTCACAGGATATAACTAAAGCACTTGTTAAATATTTGAAAGTTACAAAATTAGCTGACAGGATTTAGTTTTTTTTTTTTTTTTTTTTTATTTATTTTTTATTTTTTTATTGAAAGTACATAGACTCTTGAATTACATCTCCGTCCGGTTGATGGCGGTAATACACCGAGTTTGTAAACTGCCAGAAAACACCATCGAAGAAGAAGAAGAAGGTATTTTTGGAGTTTACCCCCCTGTTATTGTCACGTTAGTTCAGTCACATTTCCGAGGTAAACAAGTCATTGAACCGTTCACCGACAAGTTAGCACAGGATGCTAACGCTAGCTATCCCGGCTAAAAACAGTAGCAGCTGTTAGCAAACATTTAGCTTCGATGAGCTGTTCTGTGTTGTACAGTATGTAGTTGAATCAGCTACATGAAAGCTGCGTGACTAGAATCAGTGTGGTGCTGGATGCTTCATGTGACGAGGCTCATCCGGATGTAGTCATGCTCTCCGGCCTCTGAAGATCACATGATGAGAAGTTGACATCCCTCTACTTCTGCTTTCTTCTCTCATTCTTCTCTAACATGACATGCATTGCCAACTCCAGCTCCGTGGCCTTTTTAAATTGGGTGAGTGGACCCGAACCGGAACCTCTGTGAGTGAATAAATAAAGATAAAGAATCAGAAATCTGTTGGATGAAGCAGTCACCTGTTCCTGTCACGAGTCCGGTTCTTCTGAGGAACAAAGTTAATTAATGAATGAACGTTCTTTTGTTTTGGCTACATGTCACACACTGAGTACTACGTGTTGTGAATGACTCTCAGCTACTACTACATACAAGTTCAGCCTGTCATTTGATAAATTGACTGAGTTGGAGCCATTTTTGTGTTTTTTAAACGTGCATTAGCTGTGGTGGCCATCTTGAATAAATTGGATCCACTAAAAATTAATCAGTTGTAGACATTGATTCTTTTAATTAAAATCCCTCTGGTGGTTAACAAGACCGCAGTAAACGCTGTTAAAATGGGCCTGCTGTTGTTTAATTGGGATGTCAAATGGAGATGACAAGTTTGTTAATTAATACTTAATGTAATAATATTATTTAACTTCATGCCATTTTGAAGTCTCAGATGAAATGTGTGTTTTATTGGAGACCGGCAGGAGTCAAAGGTGTTGTGCTGTTTGATCTCACACTCTGTTTACAGTACAGCTGGAAAAGCCTTGACTGGCGTGGTTTGTTTGGAGCACGGTGGTGGAGGGCTGATGGTTTGGGCCACCACCATGGGCACCTGATGGAGTAGTTGCACTTCCTTTTTTTCCCACTCAGACAAAAGCATGATTCTAATTGTACTTTATTATAAACTAAAAAGTAAAAAATGTTTGCTACAGCTGCCCTCCCCAGCTTTGAGGTGGTTCAGTCCAGTGGACACTGCTCCTCAAACGGAGATCAGCTGTGGAGAGGAGTTGAGATTTTAGGGTTAAAACTGTTTCTTGATTTGACTCAGACAAATTAGAGTAAGAACCTCGACTAATATAAATATACAGAAGTGCAACATATCCTCAGGCTTGTAAAAGTCAGGAGTGTGAAACTCCGTGTTCGTGGTTCTGAGCTGAACAGAAATCAACACTGATTTTAGACTAAATCTGACCTAACACTTTGAGATTTTTATTAATGAAAAGTGCGGTATAAATTGAATTTATTATTATTAGTATTATTATTAAAAGGGAAATGCTTGTACAAGCTTCAAGTATCTTTATTGTCATTCACATCGCATGTGGTTCATGAGGTGGAATGAAATTATGTACTCAAGGTTACAGCCAAAAATAGTAACAAATAGTAAAAATAAGAATATAAAGTATAAAAAGAAATACAAGGATCTAAGATATATGCTAGTGTTGTAGTACTCGAGAGCAGTCTTGGTCTTGAGACTGGTCTCAAGACCACTTTTTGATGGTTTTCGTCTTGTCTCGGACTCGACCACATTTGATCTCAGTCTTGTCTCAGGTCTTGGACATTGAGGACTCTGGTTTTTATTTCAAGACCACAAGTGTGGAAATGTCATTAAATTGCCAGAATATTATTGGATGCAAAACGTACCGATTCAAATCCAAGCGATAACGTGACTCATTGCTAAATACATGTTTTTGTTACTGCTGTCACGTCCATTCCCTTTCACTCACATGTGGTTCTGTACCAACAGAACAATACAGACAACAGAACGTAATGTCACAATCAGGAGTGAAAGTAAGCCGTGCAGTGGAGATTTTGGAAATACTCTGCAGGTGAAGTCACTTCTGGCAGCTGCAGTCCAAAGTTTTTCTGCACTGACAACAGTTAAAATAAATGGCAGAGAGCAGAGTGTTTTTATGCTGCTCACCCTTTTTCAGTGTCTAGAAGAAAACCAACAACATCCTAGGTACAAATGACAAGACGTGTATTCGCCATTGGATGTAACTGTGCTGACACTGCATGCAGCTGAGTGTTGCCATGAATAAATTATAAACACATTGATAAACATATTTTTACCCCTCTCTTTTCTGTGCACATGTTGTGCACTGCAGTTGTCACAACACTCGGCACCGATGACAGTTTAGGTTTAAAATACAATCATTATAGCAACAGTACAATTGTTAATCATTTTATATCTGGCAACCCTACCTTGCATTAAACTACCGGTACAGTGTTTCCATATACAGTAAACCTACTGTTTTGTGTTTATTCCTCCCAATAAACCTTGAAAAACAACAAACGTTTCCAGAGGTTGTTCTCGTGGATGCACAGTGGGTAAGCAGAGAATCTGAACCCAGGTCTCCCAACAGATGGTGTCCTACAGTCTCCATAAGACCAACTGGTCGTTGGTCATCAGGTGGACTTTACTCTGATGTGAGGAGGACCACTGGTTCTTCTACATTTCTTTTAATCCATGATTTTACGCCCCATGTTACGACTAACCAGGTGCCTGAGGAGTGGTCCACAGAGTCAGATGCAAGGCCATTTGCCCGACAGCTGACTCTTGGACCAAACTTGGTCTCTCAGCTGGACGACGAGTTTAGAGTCACGCTTGTTAATATGAACATTTCAGCACCGCGGGTTGCAGACCCACTTCTGGGATGTTTTTCAAGTCTAACTTTGTTTCCATGTGTTTGTCTTCAGTCGGATTAGCAGCGACATGGCTGCTGATGACAAGTCGTCGTCGTCGTCTTCAACGGAGTGGAGCGCTGAACAACCTGCCATCTCACCCTCCAGCCCCTCCCACCTGACCCACTTCAAACCCCTGACTCCAGAGGAGGATGAGCCGCCGCTCCGGTCTGCCTACAGCTCATTCGTCAGCCTGTTTCGTTTCAGCAGCAAAGGTGTGTCAAGATCTAAGAGCAGTAATGGCATTTACATTTCCTTTCCTTGTGGACTTGAAGAATGTATTCAACCATGTTTCTCCAGGTGGGGGCGCTCTATGAATATGAGACGGGGGGTGTGTTGCTATGGGCCATTCAGTCCCGATATGAGCGGTGCAAGACTTTGGTTCTGATTGCTGGCACTAAGTCAAACCCCTTCAGGGTGAAAGTTGGACTCTGCCAGGATTGCCCGTTGTCATTGATTCTGCTCATAACTTTCATGAACAGAATTTCTTGGTGCCGCCATGGGGGCGGAGGAGCCCGGTCCATTACTGGGGTCTTGTTGGTGTCATCGTGCTGTGATCGCTGGTTGTCGTTGGAATGGTACTCGGCCAAGTGTGAAGCAGCAAGGATGAGATTCAGCACCTCCAAAAGGGTCAGATCAGGGTAGATGGACTCTCTGGGTCGAGGGTGAGGTTCTACTCTAGTCTGTGGCCCCCAGGCTTTGGAACAGTTTGCCCTGCAGCTTCGTTCTCCTGACTCTGTTGAGGTTTTTAAAAAACAACTGAAAACACTTTTATTCTCTCAGGCTTTCATGTCATGGTTTTATTGTATTTTTCATTGATTGATATTTGTAGTTTTTATGCTTGTTTTATTCTGTGTATACTTTTGCCGTTGATTTTTGTTGTACAGCGCGTTTGTGATTTTGTGTCTGTGATAAGCGCTCTAGAAATAAACCTTACTTACTTACTTACTACCTCCGATGGAGGAGTTCAAGTATCTCAGGGTTTTGTTCACGAGTGAGGGAAGAAGTCAGATCTACAGACGGATCAGTGCAGATTCTGCAGTGTTGCAGACTCGGTGCCGGTCCGTTGTAGTGAAGTGGTAACTGGGCTGTAAGAAGAGGCACTCTGTTTATCGGTCGGTCTACGTTCCCACCCTCACCTGTCCTGAGATCATGGATACAGGAGGTCTTGGTGAAGATGGGGTGAGAAGTTCAGTTGTCCAAGAGAGACTCTGAGTGGAGCTCCTCCATGCACATCCAGAAGAGCCAGTTGAGGTGGTTCAGACATCTGATAGGGATGCCTCCTTTGGGAGGTGCTCCAGGCATGTCCAACAAGGAGGAGACCCACAGCATGCTGGGGAGGCTCTGTCTCTCAGCTGGTCTGGGAACACCTTGGAGTCGTCTCAGAAGAGAAGATGACAGAACTGATGGAGCCTAAACTTCTCAGAAACTCGTCTGGCTTTTTAGTTTCCACCAACGGTGGAACTTCTTGTTCATCGTTTCAGATTCTTGCTGTTGATGATAAGAACCGTTTACAACCAACTCTAAATCTTTTTTAAAAAACTTTTCTTTCATCCTTAAAAAGTTCAGTGTGGGCATCGCTTCACGATCGCTTCACGATCGCTTCACGATCGCTTCATGTGTTTTTTAATAATGTGATTTTCACATTTAGTTGTTAATTCTTACTCACGTTTGAGCTGTTTTCTTGTTACTCATACCTTTGGTCTGTATCATTTGATGAGCAGGTCATATCCTTCCATCCATTAAACCCCACATTATACACATTATATTCCGCTTGGTCCGAAGTCAGGTCTCGGGGCAGCATCTTGATCATGGAGGTCCAGACATCTCTTTCCACAGCCTCTTCCAGCTCTTCTGGGAGAACTCCAAGACGTTCCCAGTCCAACAGAGAGAGAGACGTGGTATCTCCAGCATGTCCTGGGTCTTCCCCAAGTTCTCCTACCAGTAGGACATGCCAGAAGCACCTAGGGAGGCGCCCAAGGAGATGCCCGAACCACCTCAACAGTCTCCTCTGGATGTGGAGGAGCAGTGGTTCTCCTCTGAGTCTCTCCTGATAACTGAACTTCTGTCTCTGAGGGAGAGTCCAGCTGCAGAGGAAACTCATTTCAACCTCCTGGATCCACGATCTCATTCTTTCAGTCTCTACAGAGTTCATGACCAGAGGTGAGAGGAGGAACGTAGACTGACCAGTAAACAGATAACTTTGTCTTACAGCTCAGCTCCTCTTCACCACAATGGACCGGTACAGAGTCCACAATACTGAAGACACTGCACCAGTCCATCTGTCAATCTCACGCTCCATTCTTCTCTCACTCGTGAACAAAACCCTGAGATACTTGAACTCCTCCACTTAAGGCAGAACCTCACCCTCAACCTGAAGAGAACAATCCAGACGGGGCTCAGTGGCCCATGGGCTCAGATTTGGAGGTGCTGGTTCTCATCCCAGCTGCTTCACACTTGGCTGCGAACCGCTCCAATGAGAGTTGAAGTTGATTCAAACTGTTTTAGAGTGGCAAGATATGAAATTGTCTTCTCATTAAAACATGGAGACAAATATCCAGTTTAGGGTGATCTATTACTTTATTATTATACTGTACTGTGTTTCTTCTGGTATTTAGACACAGCAATAAACCAGTAAAGCACAAACAAGCTTGAACAACAAGGCTCCATCCATGTCCAGAGAGGGGAAATAACTCCAACTGACCTCTGCACTTTACAAGAGCGCTGCGTTGCGTTCACTAGTGTTGTAAGAGCCACGGTGCATTCAAGAGCATTGGAACGATTCAATTCAGAAAGAAACAAGCCATAACCAAACCGAGCCGAGCTCAGTGAAGAAGCCAACTACACAACAATGTGGCTTTTCTAACAGCTTTGTTAATAAAAGTTATTAAAGGTTGAATGAATATACTTCTTTACAATCAGACTTTTTAAAGAGCAAATCACTCTTTCATTTTCATTTCTCTGTTTGTTTTCTGTTTAAATTTAAAGTGCACAGCTGTGTTTTTGGTTTTGTTGTGCAGGAAAAACATTTTATTTTTGAGACATTTATTTTGTACAGTATACACACTGTTTGTTAATAAAGGTGCCTGTGTGACAAGTGGGATTTGGGACTAAGCTTTGACTCTGAAATATATTTTTGTTATTATTTTATGGAAATAAAAAATATTGAGATATATCGTATATCACCATTCATCTTAAAGTATCGAGTTATTAATTCTGGTCCATATCGCCCAGCCCTACTGCAAAGACGTGCCAACTAAGACAGTCCCACAACATCCAGAGCCTTAAGGAGGTCAGGGTCATTGTTAAAACTGGCTCTCAGCTGACATCTCTGATTAATTAAAGGTCAAATAAATTCACCTTTAAAGAAGTGGGCATCTTTTCTGGACACGATCTGATGATTGGATGACTTGTTTAGGACTTGGACTTGACTCGGGACTTGCATGTCATGACCTTGGACTTGGTCCTGGTCCCGGCCCCACCTCTGGTGGAGAGTCAGCAGATGAGGTTAATGAGTGACAAATCGTTCTTCCTCTTGTTTGTGTGAGCAGAGGAGGGCCGTCCTGTGTCCACAGAGAAGGATGTCTCGCATCCCAACCGTCAGTCAGAGAGACGGAGCCAGTCCTCCAGTCCCTCCCACTCCATCCACGGCTCGAGGGCACTCCGGAAGCAGCACCCTGAGCACGCCAAACGCACCAGTATATCTGGTAAGACACACCAGCTTGTGTTTCTGTCCTTGTTAGGAGGTTTCATTATAATTCACACCTTAGCTCAAACCCTGATTCTGAACACTAAAAGGACACCCCACTACATTAGGACCAGGCTTTGGCCCCCATGAGGGTACCTGTCCTGACAGGGTCGGTGTGTGGACCAAAGAAACAAAATGAAGTACAGTATTTTCTGGTGTATAGGTCGCATTGTCCAATTATCACCAATACAGTAGATTGGAAAAATCCCTAGATAGGTCGCACCTACGTTTAGCTCTGCTGCAAATGTCTGCCACAGGAGCACACAGCAAGGCTTTTAAGAAGATTAACACTTAAAAACAATTATTTGTTTGATAAAAATTATAGCAAATATGTGTCTGAGCTGAACTTTTCCTTAATAAATGAACGTAATTGTGAAATGAGCTGGATTTTAAATTTTGTTTCGCCGAAAGTGATAAAAAGCCATATGTAGGTCGCACCTGAGTATAGGTCGCAGGCCTTGAAAAAACCATAAAAAGGTGCGACCTGTACACCGGAAAATACGGGTATCTTGTTTTCAGATTTTTAATGTTTAATGTGGTTAACACTGAAGGTTATTGAGACATTTGTCATTGTTTTGTGCTTGTGTTTATTTAGTTTGCGCTGCAGATTATTTATCCAAATAAAGTTAATTTTTCTAATTTAAATCTTTAAAGAATTATTTTAAGAAGGTTTATTCCTCTGTAGAAAACTTTCAGTAAATTGCAGATTTATCTTTCGCTAAAAAAGGATAATCTAATAATTTAGTACTCTGCTTTTTAAAAATTTCTATTAAATTTATTAAACTTTGATGCTAAATGATTTTACCTGCTTTTCATCCTCAGTCAAATAATGTTTTAGCATGTCTGTCTGAGCGGGGGGTGGGGGTGGGGGGTATGTGTTTGTTTGTTCACATGTTGGCAAACTATCTCAAGAGCCACAGAAGAAAATTTGATACAACTTCAAGGAAATAATTTGTGTGTTTGTTTAGATGGCAGCAGGAAATCTGAGGGTCCTCTGAGCAACCATGACCCTCGGACGGCGGTGCAGCTCCGCACGGCTCTGAAGAGGCTGAAGGAAATCATGGAGGGAAAGAGCCAGGTACTTCTTTTTCATTAACACGAGGCTCATGGGCATTTGAAGCAGCGGCTATGCTAATGGTACCTGGGACTAACTCCCAAACAGCTGCCTAAAGGACAACTGCAGCCAACCACCCTTTCAGGCCGAGACTTGTGGGGCGGCTGTGGCTCAGTGGGTGAGGAGTTGTCCTCCATCGAGGGAGTCAGAGGTTCAGTTCCTGGCAGAATGCAGTCACATGTCAGGGTCCATGAGCAAAATACTGCTTCCCTCATTTCAGGTGATTGTAGTTTATCATAAATATCTGCTAAATTCAGTTCATAACATCTTGTCCATGAACAAGATTTTTATTTTTTTATTTCATTCACCCTTTATTTATCCAGGTCGTCTCATTGAGCCATGAGAACTCATTTTCAAGAGAGACCTGTTTAGGGAGCAGATGGTGGGGGTTAAGGGCCTTGCTCAGGGGCCCAGAGTGATGTGAATGAGGGTGGAGGCAGGTGGGGGTGTTTCACCTTTTCCACCCACTTTTTGATGTCTGTACCGGGGCTTGAACCGGTGATCTTCCAGTCACAGGCCCACCATCTCTAACCTCCACAAACTTCACTATGGTGTTACTTTTGTGAGCAGGTTACAGTCATAAGTGTAAAGGAACTTGAGAAGGGGGCTCAGCACACATCCCTGTGGTGATCCTTTGCTGAGTGTACAGGTGTGGAGGACAAATGATGGCCAAGTTTCACCATCTGGTGTCTTGTCAGTGAATCTGTGATTCAATGGCAGGTGACTGGGGAAGACCAAGGCCAGTCAGTTGTCTGGTAGAATAGTAAAGGCTGACCTGTAGTCCACAAAGCTCTTCTGTGGCTCCGAGCAGTATGGACGGTTGTTTCTATGGTGTTCTCTGTTGATTTCTTCACTCTGTAGACCATATGTGTCAAACTCAAGGCCCGGGGGCCAAATGTGGCCCTCTTTGACATCTTAGCCGCCGGGCCCCCAAGATATGTGAAACATAAAATATTTCTACCTCTTGAATTTCTTTCAGTAATCTTTGATTATGATGTCAAAAGCACAACAGAGAACATCAAATGAGACCAATTAAACTCTTGTTGAGGAACCTGTGACCAAGAAAATATGTCCAGTATCTGATTTGACTTAATGCAGTTTCTGACATGGTACCTTAGTTTGAAAAGGATTTTAATGTTGGCCTCCTTTTGTAAGTGATGACACCCTGCTGTAGACCAACTGATGTAGATCAAAGGTGGCATGAAGGCAGGATTTGATGTGGTGCAAGACCAACTGATCCAAATATTTTGTGATGATTGAAGTAAGAGCCACAGGGTGTGGAAGTCATTGAAACTGACAGCATGTGTGTTTTTTTGTGGACCGGATCAATAGTGGTGGTTTTCCAACATGCTGGCACGATGATCTGCAGCAGGGAGTGGTTGAACAGTGTGGTAAAGACCTGGGGCCGTTGCTTCACACACACCTTTAATACTTTCCCAGGAAGACTGGGGCAAGGAGCAGAGAAAGGTCATCTGCCTGGCTCAGGTGGGGGCTGTTTGATGGTAACATTTACATGGTCCAGTGTATTTTCACCCCTAGTTGAATGACATATTTTAAGTTTGCTTGATTAAAATGCCAAACCATGGGAGCCGTGCTGTACTGAAGTTCAAGCCTGATTCATTATTTCCCTTCAGGACAGCGATCTGAAACAGTACTGGATGCCAGACAGCCAGTGTAAAGAGTGTTACGACTGCAACGAGAAGTTCACCACCTTCCGCCGCAGACACCACTGCAGGTTGTGTGGCCAGATCTTCTGCAGCCGCTGCTGCAACCAGGAGATCCCTGGAAAGTTCATGGGCTACACTGGTAAGTGGTGTGGGTAACGGTGATGGTTACGAAGTATTTCATCGTTTCATTGAGATTCATATGTATTGACTTACTCAGGTGAAAACTTCTATTTAATAAGTCAAGTCAACTTTATTCATAGAGCACAGTTAAAACAGAAGCTGCTGAACAATAACATCTA
>JBBPBX010046632.1:0-26513 GCA_038048925.1 Garcialebias charrua | reverse complement strand
ATACATGATATATTGTAAGAATGAACACACAGGTGGACTGTAAGGTGCACACTGTGTTCTTTTCTCTCTAGCAAACTAAGTTATCTTCTTACATAATATTTAATTTGTATAATAGGCTATATGCCACGGGTAGTTGTGACGTACCTCCGTTAAAATATAGGCCACATCCCGCACTTCCGGTTCCTATCGACTGCCGTTGTTGTTAGCGTTAGCTCCTAGTAGCAGACCATGACAACGACCCGAAACGGGAAGCAGCTGCGCGCTACTGGCACTACAAGTGAGTTCCGTTGTGTCCGCCCACCGGTGGGTACAGCTGTTCCGAGGAGGGGTTAGGGCGACAATTTATTGCAGCTATCTGTAGGGGGAACATTGCCATAGATTTATATGGATTTATATGTGTATAATTGGTGTGTATGTAGAAGTTTTATTAATTGTATTTAGTCATTTATTTTCGTGTCATTCCCGCTAACCAGAAGTGCGCGGTCCTGCTCATGAATGAGGAAGTGCCAGAACGGAAGTGTTGCGAATTCAAAAGGTTGAAGGAAGCTCTGAAACGAATGTGCAAATTTTATGTAGGTTTATTGTACATATAAGAATAAACCTTACAGCAACCAACAGACCTGACTCCAGCACAGTCCAACACACACATCTTCAAAGGCAGGGCCACGGTTATAAAACCCTGGATGTCGTCACCGCCTCCTGGGACCCTGGAACCTCCTTGGACTGCTTCAGGACTGCCCTGGAACCACCTACACTACCACGTGACCCTCCTTTCTGTCAACAAACTATCAGCTCTGTATGTCAATCATCCAGTGTTATGTCTGTGTATGTGCAGGCGTGTAACTGTTCCCTAGTGAAAACAAAGCCCGAGAGAAAAACGTTCTGCCTTGTGTCACATTTCACATTATAAGGCAGAATTAAGTGAATACAAATAATGGAACATAATGGGTGTAATGTAATACTGATAGAAATATATTTCAATTCCCCTTTTGACATGACAAACATCATGTCAACAAAATCCTATATGTTCTATGTGAGAATGCAATTAAAAACTTGATACACATTGGAAATATCTAACATTCCCACCCACAGCAATATTACATCTAAGTTACCCACCCAGAATATAAAACCCTCATATAAAATAAGCATCAATACTAAATGGTGAGAAAAACTAAACAGAATAAGACCAGAACAAACAAACAAAAAATAAAACAGACAAAAACAAAGAATAAAACAAATGTAACAAACAAATAGAAACAAGACAAAACAAACAAAAACAATGAACAAGAATAAAACAGACAAAAACAAACAAGACAAAAATAGATGCAAAGACGAACAAATAAAAATAAAAACAAGAAAGAACCGAGCGGACTGTCCCTCCTATCAACAAACACGCCTCTACAGGGTATATGCAGGAATAATGAAGTTAAATTCAATACCTTTAAAAAGGCGTTCAATAAAAAACAACTGGACTTTAATCAGACCTTATAAATCCAATACTTTCTCAAAAACCCTTAAATTACCCAAAATTGATTTATCAACTCTTAACAAACTTCAAAACATTGCATATACTCTGCTCCATTTCTGGTATGTGTTAACCTTAGCAAAGAATATGAACTGTTGTCAGGCCTCTTCATCTTCTTCATCATAGACACCTGTGAGGAGAAAAGCCTACACTACTCTGTTAACTAATCCAATATCTGAGAAAAGCTCAACTGCTCTTATTCAGAGATGTCTGTGATAAGGGCTAAGACCACATTCAAAAACTAACACTTAATCTATGATTAATCTGATCCAAACAGAAAACACAAAAATCCTTCCATAACCTGTCAAACTCAATTATCTTATTCACATCCATTTCCTATATATATATATATATTATTCTCTGTACCAGAATGTTCTACCACAAACATTTCCTATCAGTAAAATTCACCGCTAGGCTACTCTTAACAAAGGTGCAGCTAAAATGTATCCTCTAAAACATTTCTAATTATCGTTCAAATCTAAGAATTAAAATTGATAAAACTAAATTATATCTATAGAAAAGTAGTGAGAACCCTGTACACCTTTCTCAAAAATCTATCAACACACAAAAATCTATCAACACACAACTATTGTACTGCACATTCACCAAGCACAAACATATATATATAGTCACATTAATCTGTCTGTAACATTCACATTCTGTCTGACTCATTCATCTCAACAACCTTCAATCCTTTCTGGACCTCCTGGATCAAACTCACAGTCATTCTTCACAGGCATAAGAATAACCATATGTATCCTTTCAACATACGGTGTAAACAACAATTGAGAGGTTTCAACAAATAATGAGAAAACCTTGGCATATATTAGTGATTAGTTGGTTAGTTTGTTAGTTAATGTGATTAGTTCTGCTCTGCTGCATGTTCCACCTGTTAACCTGTAAGATAAATAAAAAATGGTGCAGGGAAATAGATTTTCCCTTCATTGGTTACACTGCAACATTAAGCATTCATTCAACATTAATTAATCTGCTGAAAAGGGGAGGAATGTAAACCCAGTTATGGTAAGGTTCCTCTGCTTGTCCATCACAGCTGTGGAAACATGTGATTGTAAAGTGCATTTCCCCTTTTCAAATATAAATTATTCACAATTTTATCTTACACGTTCTGTCACAGGGCTGACAGATCATCAGCAGTCCAGATTTGACCTGTAAATGAAAAATAAGAAAAAGTCAGCACTAAATCTGTATAAATTACCCCAAACATTCAGATCCAACCTGTTTTTAGGCACTTATTAAAATGATCTTTTATAACTTTATCAAATGTATAACTGTTTCCAGCTCTCATCACTGTATGAAAAGTTAAAACGTTGATCTAATTAGGTATTTGAAATGGTGTGTTTAACTATACAGTATGTTTGTTATTCGTCATCCCCTTTTTGAAACAGGAGGTAAACAAAAAAAACATCCTGTTACAAAGAAAATAATGGAAGCTCATAACACAAACATCATCTGTACTGCAGGTGGAAATACTACAAGAAAGAAAAAATAAAAACTCAAAATAGCCGAACCCAACTACCTAGCATCAGATGTAATACTTCAACCATAAGATACATCACCCCATTTGACACATGTCACACCACCACTACATCCTATGTCAACATCTCCTTCAACACAACCTCTACTCAATCTCCTCCGCTATCCACACCATAGTAAGAGAGCTTGAATCCTGCTCCAACACCATGAGCCTTGCTGCCCTTCCACTCGGTCTCCAGGACAAAGAAAACATTTACCTTCCTTCTCTGCATCATGCCAGCAAACTCTCTACCTATGCCCGTCAAAAGGTGAGGAAAAAGAAAAGAAAAAGACAAACACACATCCAAAAAGGAACGCAACAGGTGCCCATATCGAACATGATGGAGAAAATAGAACCAAACTGTACTGCTCTAACGCGAGTACATGAAGGATAAAACAAAAATGTGTATGGTAATCCAACAATCCATGAGAAGTGTGGCTGTGCAGGTCACGTGTCAGTGAGATCAGTTCTGTGTGTCACAATGAAAGCGTGTACATGTGTGTGTGTGAGATTTTACCATAGCAAAGATAGTATTGATCAGTAAACTGAAGTTATGAATCAACACCTGAAAATCACATGGTCAGCTGACACATCAGCCAGGCTGCAAAGTTTGGTAGTGACGTTTCCAGCTTGACTTTCACTTGTCATGAGTTCTCCAGCCCCCATAGGAGATGTCAAGAGTCCAGCAGTGGGTGCAGACCATAGTTCATAGACTTGAGATGAAACTGGTGCAAAAAACGGAAAACTCCATGTAACAGTTCAGGCACGAGTCATGACAGCTTGCGGCTTTAGCTAAACATGATGCATGTCGGCAGTTCAGTGCATTTTCAGTTCAGTGCAGGTGGTGTCAGCGTGCAGCTCAGCCGAACACAACGCATTATGGCAGTTCAGTTTATTCTAGTGCAGGCGCCATCAGGAGTTTTCAGCAGAGTCACGGTGGTTAGCAAACCTGGTGTCAATGACAAAGGAACATGTGATCTTTCCTAAAATGTCGATCCAAAGCCAGAGTCGAGATACAATCCTCTCAATGTTATGGTATAGTGTACCTAGGTATGTACAATGCACGTATGTACTGTGCAATGCGAATGCGAATGTTGTAGGGTGAGGACGAAAATTGTAAATTGAGAGCTGAAATCCACCACCAAGTAGAAATAATTAACTGCTAACCAAACGTCGTCATGGAACACCTGCAACGTTCACTGATCAGAGGCCAAGCTGAAATCCTCAGAAAACACCTAAATAAAGTCACCCCCTGCAGTATGTCAGATGTGTGAAGACTCCCTTCCAGACTCTGTCGAGCAGGTCAGAAGGCCAAGGCAGAACGCTCCTGCAGAACAAACAAGCTGCAGTCCTCCAAGAAAAAAAAAATATATATATACATATAAAAAAAACAATAAAATAAAAATAAACCACCAAAGTACTCCAACCCACAATTACACAGGCCTTGTTCATATGTCATTAAACATGACCTGCACCCCACCAGGCTGAAGTGATGAGAACTGGAAACGTAACAATTAATGGCGTGAGATTAACCCTGCATGTACTCCTTTAGGCAACATGTTCACGGGAACCTCACCTATAAAAATCAGAAATGTGCCTTTAACACTGAGAGTGAAAAGCACATATCTGCAAAAAATACAGTACTGCATAGGTCAGCGTGTTTAAAACAAAAGTCACAGCAACAAAAAAATAAAAATCTGACAAACTAAGTAAGTCTTTTACTCTGGAGTGTCCTCCATAGTAGCACTAAAGTAACTTTTACAGTCCCAGCCTGAGCTGATTAAGTTGTAAAACTCCCTGTTATCAGCCGGAACCCTTGAGGCGGACCTCCCTAGCAGGTCCAAAACCAGAACCAGGAGAAAACTCAGTGAGATTTATATGGATGAAAGAGGCCTCTGTGCCGTGCAGGTTCACAGGCACGTAGGGGGGGGTGAGGGAGGAGGGGAGGAGATGTCTCCTTGCCTTCGTGTCAGGCACCAACAGGAGAGTGTTATCTTGTTAGAAGCCATAAATCTGAGGTCCAGCCAGCAGCTTGCATCTGCGAAACTGCTTCGGCACATCCCCAGACCTGGTTCCTGTCTCCCTGGCTTTTACACTCACAAATGCAATAAATGAGAATAAAAATGAAAATAAAAAATCTGTCCCTGTTGCCTTGTTTGCGTGTATACAGCACCTTCCGGAGTACAGGTCGCAAGCCTCGAATAAAGAGAGAAAAGAAAGCAAAAAATAATAAAAAGATAAGAAAGTTATCTAAAAAAAATGGGTGCGACCTATACAGTGGAAAATACGGTAATCGACTTTAACGGGGAAGGGGAGGAAAAATGTGACTCTTAACAGTGATCACAGTCCCGGATGCGAACTTTAATCACATGCACAGCGACCTGTGAACCCGGAGTGGCAATCCACTCTGAACGGCAAAACCGTGTGTCGGATGAAAGCCCTGTGACTCGACGGCGACAGATGCCCGGAGTTCACGATGAAGCCTCGACCCCACGGTTTCCCGGAGTCCAAAGGAAAAGTGTCTCCCAGCCGACAGGCCGGAGCTCATAGAACGGGGATGTGGGGGAAGGGCAACTTAAGGCACTCGTAAATTATCCCTACGCGTGTGTGGGACTTATGTGCTCTTCACCTTACTTACATGTACAAAAACCGCAAAAAAAATGCACATTCAAATGAAATACCAACAGTAGTTCACGTTTTTTTTTTTTTACTTTTAGCTGCTAACATTATAAACCACTGGCCCACCTGGAGACAAACAGCCCTCAGTCAACAAATAATTTAGTGTGTCCAAACGCAGACGTTTTGTGTAAGAGGAGTCCTGCTCACCTCTGTGAATCACCGGTTGTTGACTGCGCGCGTGCTCGTCTCTGTCGGCGGTGGGGGGGGAAACCCTCCAAATCATCTCTCGTTTCAGACGAAACTGCAAACCTCTCAGCGTCGGTGGTCACCAAATTGTTGCGAATTCAAAAGGTTGAAGGAAGCTCTGAAACGAATGTGCAAATTTTATGTAGGTTTATTGTACATATAAGAATAAACCTTACAGCAACCAACAGACCTGACTCCAGCACAGTCCAACACACACATCTTCAAAGGCAGGGCCACGGTTATAAAACCCTGGATGTCGTCACCGCCTCCTTGGACCCTGGAACCTCCTTGGACTGCTTCAGGACTGCCCTGGAACCACCTACACTACCACGTGACCCTCCTTTCTGTCAACAAACTATCAGCTCTGTATGTCAATCATCCAGTGTTATGTCTGTGTATGTGCAGGCGTGTAACTGTTCCCTAGTGAAAACAAAGCCCGAGAGAAAAACGTTCTGCCTTGTGTCACATTTCACATTATAAGGCAGAATTAATTGAATACAAATAATGGAACATAATGGGTGTAATGTAATACTGATAGAAATATATTTCAGAAGTCTGTGGCATATAGTCTATTGTCTTAATAGCTCTACTTCTATAGTACTAAGTTTTCTATCAAGAAGTTAAAGTAACAGGCACAGCTGGGAATTGAAACCAGGATCTCCTGTTTACTAGACAGCCACATTGACAACTAAGCCACAGCACCTCATTTATGTTGTATTGCGTATTCTATCTTGGCTTTCTTTAGATAAGTATACTTGTTGTTTTGTTGGAAGAATGAAGACCCGGGAATATACAAAGTAAGGCACACATTGTGTATTTTTCTGTCTCAAGGGAACCATGTTATACATAGCAATAACTGCGATTAACAATACAAATACTCAGTGTTGATACTTTGAAAAAGAGGTCAATTTTAAAATGTTTACTTGGAAGTTAAAAAAAATGGCACTGCTGGGAGTTGAACCCAGGATCTCCTGTTTACAAGACAGACGCTTTGGCCAACTAAGCTACAGCGCCCATACTTTAAAGTATATTTGTAGGACAACAAGTAGCTCAACAATCTTGGGCATCTGCTCTGGTACGATTAAATTATTTGCTGTGTTTCTGTAATTCTAACAAGTATTTGTTCGTCTTGACATTTATAGTAATTTCTATCTAGAAATAGTTTTTGCTTAATTCACTTTCGTAAACTGAAAATTTGGCTCACTCATCCAAATTTGAGCTCTTTAAGACTGTTCAACAGTGACAGACTGCAGTTTTCCAGACACATCTACTGGTGCATGGCCACCAGTCTGGCATTATTTTGCCCAGCCACTAATGAACCTTTAGGAAAGATGCTAGGAACTGTTGGCACTTGAGCCTGGGAAATCCTGTTTACTAGACAGAAGCTTTGACCACCTAAGCCACAACACCTGTAATGCAAGTTATTGAGTATTCTATCCCTGGTTTCTCAAGATAAGCATACTTGTTATTTTGTAAGAATCAAGACACAAGACTGTAAGGTGCAGACAGTGTATTATTTTGTTCTAGAGAAACAAGTTACTGTATCTTGTTACATAATACTATTTATTTATTATAATGGTCTTAATTGGTCTACTTCTAGAGAACTAAGTTCTCTAGAAATCAAAGTAACAAGGGCAATGCTGGAATTTGAACCCAGGATCTCCTGTATACCAAACAGATGCTTTGGCCATCTAACATACAGCACCTCATTTTTGAAGAATATAGCTGTATTAAGATCAGCAACCTACAATTTAGCCTCTGCTCTTACATGATAAAACAATGTTCTGTGTTTCTGTAACTCTAGCAAGTTGGTGTTCATTCTGACATAAAAGAAATTCTAACTAGAAATAGTTTTTGCTAAGTGGACTTTTTTTAAATGCTATTTTTTCTCACTCATTCAAATTTGAGCTCTTTAAAACCAACAGTGAAAGACAGCAGTTTAGCATACACATTTATGGGTGTATGGCCACCAATGTGTGCACGTATTTGCTCAGCCTCAAATGAATGTTTAGGATGGATGCTAGGCACTGCTGGGAGTTGAACCCAGGATCTCCTGTTTACTAGACAGGCGCTTTAACCAACTAAGCCACAGCGCCTGTAATGGATGGTTTTCAGTATTCTTGTTTCTCCAGAAAAGTATACATGATATTTTGTAAGAATGAACATACAGGTAGACTATAAGGTGCACTCTTTTCCCTATAGAAAAGCAATTTCTCTTCTTACTTAATATGAATTATTTATAAATGTCGTAATAGGTCTACTTCTAGAGTACACAGTTCTCTATCAGGAACTCATATTATCATAGGCACTGCTGGGATTTGAACCCAGGATCTCCTGTTTACGAGACAGATGCTTTGGCCATCTAAGCTACAGCGCCTCATTTTTGAGCATCATACCTGTTCTTAGATCAGCAATCTACTATTTAGCTTCTGCTCTGGCATGATTAAATGATTTCTGTGTTTCTATAATTCTATCAAGTTTTTGTACATCTTGACAATTAAAGTAATTTCTACTTAGAAAAAGGTTTTGCTTACTGGACTTTTTTAAAAGGCTACTTATTCTCACTCGTCCAAATATGAGCTCTTTAAGACTGTTCAACGCTGACAGTGTGACAGACTGCAGTTTTGCGGACACAACTATGGGTGCATGGCCACCAGTCTGAGCATTTATTTGCTCAGCCACCGAATGGAAATGAAAAAAATGCCACTAGGCACTGCTGGGAGTTGAACCCAGGATCTCCTGTTTACTAGACAGGCGCTTTGACCAACTAAGCCACAGCACCTGTAATGGATGATTTTGAATATTCTATACCGGGTTTCTCTAGATAAGTATACATGATATATTGTAAGAATGAACACACAGGTGGACTGTAAGGTGCACACTGTGTTCTTTTCTCTCTAGCAAACTAAGTTATCTTCTTACATAATATTTAATTTGTATAATAGGCTATATGCCACGGGTAGTTGTGACGTACCTCCGTTAAAATATAGGCCACATCCCGCACTTCCGGTTCCTATCGACTGCCGTTGTTGTTAGCGTTAGCTCCTAGTAGCAGACCATGACAACGACCCGAAACGGGAAGCAGCTGCGCGCTACTGGCACTACAAGTGAGTTCCGTTGTGTCCGCCCACCGGTGGGTACAGCTGTTCCGAGGAGGGGTTAGGGCGACAATTTATTGCAGCTATCTGTAGGGGGAACATTGCCATAGATTTATATGGATTTATATGTGTATAATTGGTGTGTATGTAGAAGTTTTATTAATTGTATTTAGTCATTTATTTTTGTGTCATTCCCGCTAACCGGAAGTGCGCGGTCCTGCTCATGAATGAGGAAGTGCCAGAACGGAAGTCTGTGGCATATAGTCTATTGTCTTAATAGTGTTGACTTATGAATCTTATCCGCCCCAGAATTCGTTTTTTGGTTCACTTTGGAACAGGAAGGAGAGATACACACACATGACAGACGCTCACTTAAAGTTCCAAACCAGTTTAATTAATCATAAGTTAAAAGTCACAGAATACATTTATGCTATTCTTAAAAGTCATTACATTTGTTCAAAAGAGAGCCAAGGAGACAGTGGGGGAAGAGGGTGGAAGGAAAGACATTTTATGTGTTTCCAGGGAGACCTCATACAACCTGATTAATCTGAATCCAGCTGTCTTCACCCCGGGGCCTTCTGCTCCCTCGCTGGAGGAGGATACCCATGTTTTTATACTCCTGCAGGATATTCCTGCCTTCCACCAATCACAAAGGATCCTCTTTGTCTCTCTGGTGGGGTATTTTCCCTCCCCCTTAACTGATAGAGGAAATACCATTTGCTTTTTTTTCAGTCTACTGAACCATTTTTTGGTAAAAGAGTGAAGGATAATATTCATTCATTCAACCTTTATTTATACAGGCTGACCTTACACAGTTCTACTTTTAA
The DNA here is from genome assembly GCA_038048925.1 of Garcialebias charrua. Lineage (NCBI taxonomy): Eukaryota > Metazoa > Chordata > Actinopteri > Cyprinodontiformes > Rivulidae > Garcialebias > Garcialebias charrua. The sequence continues at coordinate 16,664 of JBBPBX010046632.1, read as the reverse complement.
TCTGATTGAAAACTACTTCACAACTATTATTTAATTAATGCACAAGTGCTTTATGATCAAGGTATTAATTGTTTTACTACGTTTATGCAACCAGGTTCTCTGCGCCTTCAAGTGAACACAGTTTTCAGAGCTGGACACCTTTCTTCCAACTCACTTGAGGCTGATGGGGGAAGTGTGGCTTACACCCAGAACAAAGAGACCAGTGTCTCCTTGCCAGTCACATAAATCTGTGAAGTCATAAAACTGACAGAAAGGCACTGCCATAAGCCACTCAGAGACAAGAAAAGATCCACTTTCAAGCATTCCTTAAGTCCCAAAGCCTCACATGAGCACATGCTCACTATTCTGTCTCCTCTCAGGAAACCCTTACCATTCTATGAGAGAAATTTGATCATTTTGAACGCCGTGTGAAGACTCCTTCATAATAAAAGAAAACACAAAGATACATATATTTTCATTTCACAACAATCCCCCTTTGGACCTCATTCTGCTGAGGTCCATCACAAAAGAAATAAAATCACACAACACACAATGTAGTTTAATGCATATATACACAATATTCAATCAGTTTTTTCAAAATCCTCCAAGTTATGCCCTCTTGTCTGGCCACCACATTTTGACTCAATTTGTTAATATGCAAATTGTAGAATATAAGGAAATATATGCAAACTATGAACAATAATAATAGTAAGTGCTTAGGATATTGCAGAATTATGAACCTTAAGTTCCCAAGTTCCTCCTCCGCATCAGGCAGTTGTCTCCTCAGGGGCATTCCCTTGGCGTTGCTCAGGGCAGACCCCCGGCATTGCACGCAACTTTATTCAACTACTTTGGGTCTATCAAGGCATGAGAGTTCGAATGCGAGCTCCTCTTGTTGTCCAGCCCAATCCTTTAGCTCCTTCCTGGTTCACGGGCTGGAGCACACTGAACCGTGTGGATCCCCTGGCATTGACACGCACTGCCTGTGGTGTGCGTTCAGCGACCCCCCACGGGTCCTTCCTGACCAGGGCTGTTCTGGTCTTGCCTCCCCGGGACTCCGTTGAGAAAACTCCCTCAGCTGGAGCATTTCCAGGAACCACCTATCACGAACAGAATGTGCCACAACAAACAACACCCAATCAATTATAAATCTGTAGTACAAAGAATGAATCATGCATGTTAGTTGGTTTGGAAGAGGCTTAATCTTCATTAGGGTTAATTATGAGTAGTTTTAAGGCGGTTCATACTTACAAAAAATACTGTACCTTTTCACTCAGCTTATAGCAGAAATTACACACATAACAATAACATCACAAGCGGCGGCAGAGCATAATTAAAAAATAACATAGCAAGCGGCGGCAGAGCATAATTCACAAAACATTAGTACACCTTTTTCCTGAGTCAATAAGTCACATGTCGTCTAGTCAAGTCAATTGCTATAATTTTACAGAACCATCATATTTCTAAACATCCTCTGATCAGGTCCACTTCAGGTTTGAGTGGTTTGAGCCTGCAGGCAGGAAACATTTCCAAGGGGGGGTCCCCCATCCTGCTTCACACTTTCACAGAGGGGAAAAAAAAACAGTGTTGTTAATTGCTCATTCGAAATATGCTTGCATCAATACTCCTTCCCCCATGACTTGATTAAAGAAAATAAAACGTTCAAGACCGATGCCGCCTCAATATCAACGCAAGTGAACTTTATTTATAACGCAAATTTATCGGTTATCCTTAATTAGTTATTTCTAGGAACATTTTCCGGCCTAGTTGTTTCTAGGAAACATTTACAATCTAGTTATTTCTAGGGACCAATTTCAACCTCTCTATTTTTAGAAACATCTGTCTGTCCCTTAACCCCCTTTTGAAACAAAACTCTACCTTGTTTCAATTATGCCAAAGTTATTCGGTTAATAAATTGGAAATTGTGTCTAAATTTACCATCCTTTAACCTTAGCACTAGTGTCAGATGTTTCCTAAACCTCAGCCTATTGCCACCACTAATTTGGTTTTCACAACCATATAGCTAACTGTAATCTACGATATCATCTCATTTTCTTTAAAATTATAATCATTTACCAAAATGTACCCCTTGTGACACATCAGAATCCCAACATGCACTCCGCCAAGGACAACTGCAAAAACAAAAATATAAAAGTTAACTCGTTTTGGGGTCAGGAGCTAGGATCATTTCCCTTGCTCCCCTTCCGCTTCACCACAGAGTTACAGGAACCAGAAGAAGCAAGTCGTCAGGTCCACCTGAGTACAGTATAACTAAAAATCATGAAGCCTGCGCTGGCAGGCCCAAATGTGCCTATGTGTTTCATTAAAAATTTATCATAGCAACTGTAGTTTTGATCCCGGCTGCTAAGATCAACGACAGATCCTCACAGATCAATATGGGGTGCGGCCTTTGCTGGTGTGAGTGACTTCAGGACCATTTGTTCTCTTGTCTGTTTGGAGAACGTGTTCAGCTTTCTCTTGTTCCAGCCCCCAGTGAGACGTTCACTGGGTTCTGATTCTCGTCCGGACCCCCCAAATCCGGACCGTATATCCTGGCCATTTGTGTCTGATGACCATGTTTCGACAGTTCTTTGAGAAAGTCTTTGCCTCTGCTCGGCTGAAAGTTTTTGTGGACAGTCTTTTGTTCTTTCGGTGCCTTTGTTGTTTTCAGTCGTTCCTTGCGTATGCCCCTCAAAGTTCTTGAGCAAGGTTGCATATGAGTTTGTTCTTCCCAGTGAAGTCACAGCGAGTCAGTTTCTGGACACACCTTCATATTAAATCTGATCCGATCTGATCAATAACCACAGTAGCTGAGATTCAAAAGTCAGATGCTGCATGTGTTTTGACAGAGGCCTATCTTAATGCATATTTACCATTATGTGTTCTGTATAGATGAGGTGGGATTCATAAGACTCACTCTTGTTCCATCAACACTGTTCAATGAGGCTATTTAAAAAATTGAAAAACTAAAAAATTTAAAAAATCATTAACAGACCAGGATCAAATTAATTTTCTGTTAACAATCTTTATTATGGAACCTTCGACGGAGGCATCTTTTAATCTGATCTGCACAACAGATCCAAAACATTAGTTTACCTAAAAGTGAAATAATCAATTTAACCCTGAAATCAAAAAATACTGTAGCCTACTTTTATTTTAGAAAATATAATTTACGGTCTTCTAAGACCCCCTTGCTAGTATACAGTCTATGATAATTAGCAAATTCCTTGAGCCTTCTAAGATCTGCCTACATGTTGGATTTATTTATGCATCGTGTGTATTTACATGCCCTCCTAAATTGTCAATTTGAAATTATTAAGCTCAGTGGTTCATTTATTCAAAGTAAAATGTGGGCTCTTTCATTTTGGCCTGTTGTTCCAGGTATATAACTGTTAGTCCAGGGGTGTCAAACTCATTTTGATCTGGGGGCCGCATACAGCTTAATCTGATCTCAAGGGGGTCAGACCAGAATACTCATTCCAAAAGTCCACTTTTGTCTTTGTATTAGTGCAAAGAATAAAGAAATTATAAAAATATTAACATTAAATTAATTGTCCTTTTACATTTTTACTCAGTTTAACATTTAAGTGCATTACATATTAAAGAAATGATCAGTGATTGCACGTTTTAAAACATTTATTCAACAAACTGTTTTGTTAAATACCCTGATGCATGCTCCATAATCCATGTAGAGAAATCTAAAAAAGCTAAATCTGAGCTTCTGGACATACAAAAAAACAGTTCTGTTAAAACCCTTTCCTGCATGTTAAAAGTGCATCAAAATTTAGAAATGAATGAATTTTAAATCCATTTTCCACATCTATAAATATGTATTCATTTAAGACCTGTCTGTGAGGGCTACTCCCTCCTTAGCACTTTGAGATTTCCATTAATGAAAAGTGCGTTATAAATTGAATTCATTACTATTATTATTATTATTATTTATTCTTCAAACCCCAATCTGTCCTCTTCTTTTATTCATCTGACTCCAAACAGTTATTAAACTCTGTACCTGCACCCCTTTACTTTTATTAAATGTTTCAGAACGAATAACCCAACTGGATGACTAAATTAAAAAATAAAGTGACTCCGACCTGTTTTTGTTTTTTTCTAGAAATTATTATGCTCCTGTCTGCAGTACCTTTTTTCGTCCATCAGGGGTCTCCATTATACTCAGGCTCAATGTTGCCAGCTGTACGATAATTTTCGTATTTGTACGATAATTTTGCCCTCTGTACGATCAATAATCCCGACAAAGGCCAAAAATACAATAATTTCGCCATTCTGTAAACGTGTAGTTGTGATCGGTTTTCATCAGCCTGTCGCAACTGTCTGTCGGAGTTTTTTTTTTTTGTGAACCCTGAAGGCGTCTTGGAATTCCAGCTAATCCTGCTTTTCTAAATGTGACAGAAGACTTTCTGTTGAGCTCATTAATTACCACCAGACAATAATGCGTATTAATGTCTATGGTTCCCCCCAGTACTGACGCCACAAAGCTGTGAGTGCCTGTTAAACGCTACAGTATTCAACAATAGAGTGACTATCGAGCATACTTATTTTGTTTTTTGATGGGTGTACGATAATCCTACATTTCTCACCTGGCAACCCTGCTCAGGCTATACACGAAACAACTGTGTCTTTTGCGTCCGGCCATAGTTGCCAAATCTGCTTATTTCCAGCGGCATTGGGCTTGTTTTCCCTGGAGCCGCTTTCAAATTTGATCAGCCGCTTGTGGCGGGTTTTTATTTTCGCTTCTCGTGGACATTGAGTCGCTTAGTTGTGCTTGTTTTGAAGGAGCTGATCGCTTCTTTTGTCTAGCGATCTGGCAACCCTGCTCTTCGGGTCGACGCTCACAAGACGACGTGGACATTCACTGGATCTATTCACAAAAGTACGTCTTCCAAATTGGTAATCCACTTTCTCTGCTTCTTATATTGGGAAATACAAGTATGATGCGTTCGGTTCTACATCCTCACAGCCTATACACAAATTATAAGACTACATCTCGTAAACCACGTCGGACCTATGGCTCGTTAGCTTTGCTGTTAGCTGCTAAGTTCGTCTACAAAAACTAAATTTGGATTATTTAAAGTCGATATTGTTTATCTACACGACGCGCCACTGTACGCTTTGTTAGCGAATCCGATGTGAGCTGTCTACCGTTACAAAGTTATAAAATGTCCGCTGTTAGGCAGCCTATGCTATGCTAACGGGAGGTTCACTGCAATTTTCCAACTTTCCCGTTTGTCTAAGTGTTATAACCTAAAATTATTGAGATAGAATGTCATAATCCTTTTTGATCAATCCTTCCAATTGTGACGGTTCATTCGGCCCTAATTAATTTATCTCGAACTATCCGCAAATATTTTATTTGTTTATTCAAAAAACCGTACAATCCTGAGGCCTTCTAGCCTGGTTAAAACCAGACCCTCGTTCAGAGCTGAGCTGAAGTTCTATTTTTTCATTTCACCCACATTCACGCTGTAGAAAATGATCTAGTCCTGTTAAAATGGAGAAGTGTAAACCGTTTTAATGTAACGTTTATTTTTGTGTTTCAGGAACCCAGCACCAACTCCTGAAGAGGTGGAGAATTCGTTTATTACTCTATTAACTGCTGTATCTAAATAAACTTTGTTCTTAACCTTAGCGCCTCAACGTTTGTTTCATATTTAATCTTCAGATAGCTTGTGACAAGTTTAAGAAGAAAAATCAATCCATAAATATGTCATACAGGCTAAAAATACAGTAATCATTATTTTCCTCCTTCCCTTTTTGAATTCTTTAAAGTCCATGACTCACCATGTTTTCAAATTGCCTCGCCATTATTTATTTGTTTATTTAAAAATAATACAGGAGCGTTTATTTATATGGTAGAGAAATAACACTAAATGTGTTATTTCATGATTTATAGCAGATTTTTAGCAAAAGCTCCGGGAATATCTGCCCCTCTCTTTTTCTCTCCCCGTGGGTCGGGAGTTCAGAAGGTAGCCGCACAGCAGAGCTCTGAGCGCGTGTCCCCGTGCTCTCTGGACAGAACCGAGCCCTGAGTCAACGACCAGAACTCCAGGGGTCACCGCAGAACGGGGAGCCAGGGAGAAGACGAGAGAAGCCGCGCGGCTCATGCTCCTCTCTGCGCAGAAGCTGAGAGGCTTTGAGAGCAGCAAGCAACAGTCCGCAGGGTGTTATATCTTATTAAAACGTCTATAAAATAAATAAAAAATAAAAACAGAGCACTGGTCCAGTTGTACCCACAAATGCACTAAGAAATATGCAGTTTTAACTCCTATTTTTTAAAGATATGTATGGAACAATTAAATAAATAACAAGTAGGACCGTGCTTTTATTGAGGCAAAAAATATTGTGATATCAAGGTATCTTACTTAATAATTTCTGTATATAGCCTGTTTCAGCTTTTTCAGCTAATTCTACATTTTTAATCCAACTTTTCAGCCTAATTTAGCAAAACCATGCTCTTGTTTAGCTATTTTTTTTTTAAATCATTCTAATTAACTTAAACTGTTTATTTTCATTAGACCAGTGTTCTTCAACCTTTTTGGAGCCAAGGCACAATTTCAATGTGGTCTTGTGACTGTTACATGCTCAAAGCAGCAAGGGGCGATATGTACCATTTAAGTTTACCGGTATATATATACAGTATATATGTTTTTTGGGTACTTCATTGTGTATTTTATGAGTGTGGACAAAGTCAAACACTAAAGCTGTTTAGAAAACCACTTGGTTTCTAAACTTAAAAATATTTAGATCACAGATCAAAAATTTAAACTGAGAGCCTGTATCATTTTAAGGGAAAAATATGTTGTTTCAAAATTTCATAGCGTCTACAAATCCCAAAAAAAATTTGGGATAAATCCATTTTTCCCACTGTGCCGTAGTAAGTGGACCACTTATAGCTTTGGCCCCCTCTCGGCCCCCCCAGCAATAAAAGTCTAGCTCCGCCACTGGTCCAGAGCAGCACAGCGCTGCAGAGAGAGAAAGACAAAGAGAGCCACGGCAGTTTGGAGAGCAGAGACAAGTCACGCAGGTGAGGCAGGCAAGCTGACGTGACATGGCAGGAAACCATTATTTTAGAACATAAAAAAGGATTTAGTATTCTGTGACTAATTCTATTCTATTTTTATCTGGTCCAGGAACTCTTATCAGATTATTTTATCAGCGAAAGTCAGCGCGTTTTCCTCAATATTTTTTCTTCACTCAGTCCCACACTTTATTTATTTTATTTGTTTGTGGGTTTAATATTTCAATGCCTTCATTCCTAATGTATTATAACGTATTTACGCATGGTAATATACAAATACATCACCTCACCAGATCCCGCCTCCACTTAATCAAAAGTCAAATTATAAGTGGATTTAATTGACACTGTTTTTATAGTTAGCCACAAAACCTAACGAGATTAACAGTGAACTCGGTCTCAGAGTTACAGGAAACGGCGGCGGATAAATTATTTATTTATCCTAAAACCCCTTTCCCTCTGTTCCAAAAGCCCGTCGGCTTTTGGTTGGCTCGACCACTGCGTGTTTTTACTCTGGGATCTGGAGTCTTGGCTTGAAACTTAAATTGTAACGTTCTTTTTCTTTTTACACGTATTAACCCTGGAGTCCAAACACACTGAGTTAAAATTTGCCTATAAATGTCCAATCACAGATTTCGTTTAAACAGGAATCTGCCTACCTTTTTTTGTTGAGGTGACCGGTCACTGATCAGTGCTCTGGACTCCGGCTCATCCTTTCCTGTCCGCGCGTGCAACCATCTCGGTAGGAACCTCCAATTGTTGGCTTTTTGATTCTTATCCGCCCCAGAATTCGTTTTTTGGTTCACTTTGGAACAGGAAGGAGAGATACACACACATGACAGACGCTCACTTAAAGTTCCAAACCAGTTTAATTAATCATAAGTTAAAAGAGAGTCACAGAATACATTTATGCTATTCTTAAAAGTCATTACATTTGTTCAAAAGAGAGCCAGGGAGACAGTGGGGAGAGAATGGGTGGAAGAAAAGACATTTTATGTGTTTCAAGGAAGACCTCATACAACCTGATTAGTCTGGATCCAATTCTCTTCACCCCGGGGCCTTCTGTCTTATCGCTGGAGGAGGATACCCATGTTTTTATACTCCTGCAGGATATTCCTGCCTTCCACCAATCACAAAGGATCCTCTTTGTCTCTCTGGTGGGGTATTTTCCCTCCCCCTTAACTGATAGAGGAAATACCATTTGCTTTTTTTTCAGTCTACTGAACCATTTTTTGGTAAAAGAGTGAAGGATAATATTCATTCATTCAACCTTTATTTATACAGGCTGACCTTACACAGTTCTACTTTTAATCTGATTGAAAACTACTTCACAACTATTATTTAATTAATGCACAAGTGCTTTATGATCAAGGTATTAATTGTTTTACTACGTTTATGCAACCAGGTTCTCTGCGCCTTCAAGTGAACACAGTTTTCAGAGCTGGACACCTTTCTTCCAACTCACTTGAGGCTGATGGGGGAAGTGTGGCTTACACCCAGAACAAAGAGACCAGTGTCTCCTTGCCAGTCACATAAATCTGTGAAGTCATAAAACTGACAGAAAGGCACTGCCATAAGCCACTCAGAGACAAGAAAAGATCCACTTTCAAGCATTCCTTAAGTCCCAAAGCCTCACATGAGCACATGCTCACTATTCTGTCTCCTCTCAGGAAACCCTTACCATTCTATGAGAGAAATTTGATCATTTTGAACGCCGTGTGAAGACTCCTTCATAATAAAAGAAAACACAAAGATACATATATTTTCATTTCACAACACTAGTAACTATAATTAATTACTTTTTTGAAGTAACATTCCCAACACTGGTGAAAACATAGGCGAGATGTCCAGTACCATGCGTCAGGTTTCTGACACGTTGAAAGATGGATTTGCCATGCTCAATTGGTAAATCAGCTGAATTTTGTGCAGCAGAACAATCAAATGCAGTTTTACACCCCTCCCCACATCCATCCTCATGTGGTCAGAGCTCCTGGCTTTGTGACCACTTTTCAGGGTCCTCCACCTCATCATGACGGAGAAATGTTCAGAGCTCCTGGCTCGGTGAACACTTCGCAGTGTCCTCCACCTCATGACAACAGACAAAATGGTGCTGGCCTCAGTAATCTTGATGAGAACAGAGATGAAGGCTCCAGTTCTGCAATGTAGTTTACAGTTTGGGCAGTCTAATGTATCTGTAACAATCTTTTTTTTATTGAGGTGTGTGTTTTTAGTAGTGTTCATTTTTCTTAGCAGTGTGTTTTCAAGTTAACATTTCTTAGTGCGTAATTTTAAAGCTCCACTGACATCATCTTTTAACTTTCCATAAAATGGTACAACATATATATATATATTAAGATTGACCACTGAACGTTTTTGCTAAAACAATGTGAAATTAATGAAAATTCCTCTCCAAAATAGTTTAAAATTAGCGCCGTTTTGTTACACGGTAAATTCGGGTTTTTCCGGTCACGTGATTGTGACGTCAGACACAGATATCTGCTCCAACAGCACATTTAATACAATGGAGAAAGATCCAAACACGTCCGTCGAATTTAGTCATTTAAAACTTTAAATTTGAGCGATTTGGCTTTAGTTCGTGAAGAAGACGTTATTTTGAGTGATCAAAAATCAAACAGCATGGTTTCTTTTGTCCGTGCTGCCTTTTTTTTCAGGAGAGGTTTCACATTCAATAAGCGAACAGCAGATGTCAGCAAAGCCATTGTGATTCCTCTTACAGAGCACTGTAAGAGGAATCACAATGGCTTTGCTGACATCTGCTGTTCGCTTCATGAATAACTTCTTCTTCACGAACTAAAGCCAAATCGCTCAAATTTAAAGTTTTAAATGGCTAAATTCGACGGACGTGTTTGGATCTTTCTCCATTGTATTAAATGTGCTGTTGGAGCAGATATCTGTGTCTGACGTCACAATCACGTGACCGGAAAAACCCGAATTTACCGTGTAACAAAACGGCGCTAATTTTAAACTATTTTGGAGAGGAATTTTCATTAATTTCACATTGTTTTAGCAAAAACGATCGGAGGTCAATCTTAATATATATATATATATGTTGTGCCATTTTATGGAAAGTTAAAAGATGCTGTCAGTGGAGCTTTAAGTTTTCATTGTGTATTTAGTGGTGTGGTTTTAATAATTTGTTTTCTCAGCGGTGTAGTGTGACATACAGTGTGATGTTGAGTAAAAACAAAATGTAAACATGATGTATTTTATTTCTAACTTATAACTTTTGCAATGTCAACATCACAAATAGAGTGTAAATCACAATTACATTATGTCCAAATAGCTTAATAACACTTGCAATCCCCAACATATGTAGGTTTTGTCATGTTATCCAGTCCCAATAAATAGCTTTAAATACAAAGTAATATACAGAATAACTAAATTAATTTAACTATTTAAAATAACTAGATGTTTACAATGAGCATCAGGATAATATATACTATTGTTATCCATACCTGTTATAATTATTTATTAAATTGATCATTATTATTAAACATTTTTTAATATATATTTCATTCCAACAATCACATAAGTATGGTAGTTGTAATAAAAAAGAATAATACCAGTATTAAGTTAGCACATAATTTCACAACATCTTAACTTTAATGAATAAAGCAGTTGTGGTTCAATAAGTATTCTTATTCAGTGTAATCAAAAGAAATATGACACAGACATGTACAAATCATTAGCAGAGTTTGTCCAAGTAAGCATGTTCAATATAAAAACAAACAAATTTTAATAATGTGAAAACAACCTAAGGATCAGATTTCCATATGGTAACAAAACTGTTTCAATCTTATGCAATTTCAAAAGAAGTATCATTTTAAAGCATACAACAAACATAAGATAACATTATTGCAAGTAATATCAAATTAAATCGCATGGCAACATCAAGGACAAATCTTGGTTAAATTTAGATTTATCAGCAAATACGTTGAAATATCAGGCTAAAAAGTGAAAGAAGAAAACTTTCACATAGGTAGTAACTTGATCAGAATGAAAGGTCAAAACAAGTCACATTCAGGTGTCAAAAATTGTGATGACATCAACATCAGGGATCTAGGTACTTTGTGACAATTTGACTAACTCTTTTTCCAACTCCTTCGTTACAGTCAGTAACATAATTATTCCTCTGCGTTGGTGGCTGGTCAATTTCTTCATTTTGCATGACACTGACAACCGACTGTTCGTCCACAGTGTCCTCGCAGCTCTCACAGTAATTATGCAAAACAAAGCATGCATAGATGACATGGGGTACCTCATCTATATTGATGTCCATCGGTCTCCTCAGGCATGCAAACCTGGCCTTGAGCCGGCCAAATGAGCACTCCATCACCATGCGCGCCCTGCACAAACAAAGTCCAAAGTATTGCTCCTGTGGAGTACATCCACCATTTGAATATTCCTTCATGAGGTACGGTAACAATGGATAAGCAGGGTCTCCCAACAGAAAAATGGGAATGGGCTCCTCGTCCTCCATGACCTGCTTTTTAAGTGCAGAGATTTGTCAAGTTTTGAAGTACGTGTTGACATTTGAGTTTGCAAAGACACGAGCATCATGGACACTCCCGGGCCACCTCACAACAACATCCATAAATCTATATTTGTAATCACAGACAGCTAGCACATTCAGAGAAAATTTACCCTTGCTGTTTACATAGTGTGATGAGTTTAAAGACGGCTGTTTTATTTCTATGTGTGTACCGTCTATGGCTCCTAAGCACTGCGGCATACCATGTGCTTCATGAAACCCATTTACCAATCAAAAAAGGCGTTCAATACAGGATCAACTGGACTTTATTTGTTGCAGAAAATGTTTCGACTTCTGTCCATTCATTCAGAATTGAAAAGGACTTCTGGACAGAAGTCGAAACGTTTTCTGCAACAAATAAAGTCCAGTTGATCCTGTATTGAACACCTTTTTTGATTTTATCATGTCCTGGACGACTGAGAATCTTCACCACCATTTACCAATGCCTGAGCCTCTGGCTTGGTGAAAGGTAGCTTCACGTATTTTGGTCCGAGATGGGTGCAGATGGCATGGCAAACTCTCCTGACAATGATGGATTCTGTTGATTGTGACAAACCGAATGCATTTGCTGTTTTACGGAGTCTGCCCTCATCACTTAAGTAGTACAGAGTACTGTACATGCTAGCTTTGTTAGCACGTCGACGGGCGACCGCATGTTTGTCGTTTGGCACTCGATGAAAGGACGAAGTTCTTTGGCTAAAGCTGTTAGGGACGCTTTGGGCATACGAAAATTCTCTCTCCATTCATTCTCATCGACATCATTTATGAAGTTATCCCACCACTTGCTTGTCCTTCCAGGACGTATCCAGCAGCGCCTCCTATTCCTCCTTGTTTGCCTCAAAGCCTTGTTCAACACAGCGCAAACTCAAACTCTGTTCGCCTGGCGTCTCTTCGCAGAGCTTTCATTCAAAGCAGCTACATTCCGGCGAAGATTAACAAGGATATCCAACAGACTTTGCATCAGGCGTACCACATACACCACCACGTACGCCATTATTGTTTACAATGTGCTGTCGCTCTACGCATGCGTGAAATTTACGTGCGCATGCTCCTTCACGCGCAGCGGGAGATGTTTACATTATCAATGGGGGGTCAGCAAAAAAGCTCCACTCTGAGCGGTGGATCAAGAAACCATCGGATTCAAAGAGGGGGGCTAGTGGTGTCGTGTAAATGATAAGCAGAAACGCAAAGAGAAAGGAGCGGTTTCACTCAAAATATGCGCCGTGTAAACGCCCCCTTGGTGTGGCCAAAGTAAAACAGGAAGTGACATCAATGGGGAACTCCTTGGTATTTGTTTAGTGAAAACAAATCTCAGTTGAATTCTGACTTTTCATCTCTGATAGTGAATCAATAAAGTCTAAAGCAGGGGTCACCAACCTTTTTGAAACTGAGAGCAACTTCGTGGGTACAGAGTCATACAAAGGGCACCAGTTTGATAAACTCTTCGGAAATAACAAAGCATAAATAGAAAAAAATGTATAATAAACATATTTTTAAGAACTTATTTTAAGATAGACATTGTAAAATATATATAAATTAGGGGTGTAACGGTACGCTAAAATCACATTTCGGTTCGGTTCAATTACAAGGAGGGCTCGGTTCGGTTTATTTTCGGTTTATTTTCGGTACAAAAAAAAAAGACAAAATAAAGACTTACAAAATGTTTATTTTGAAAATATGCCAAAAATATGTTTGTATTGTATTGTAGTAATAAATAAAAGTGACCCATTTGGATGATATTTTAAATAAACAGCACTCTACAATAAATAAATTATATTAAAAATAATAAAAATCTTAATGAATACAATAACAGTCAGAACCAGAACAATAAGCAGCAACAGACTGTTTACAATCTTAACTAATAAAGTTTTTGTCCAGTAGCACCAGTGTGGCTGTATTTGTCCTCATTACTCACAACCTCTTCTTGGTGGGACTGGTCCTGGAACAGTTCCAGAGTTCAATTCAGTCATCACACACTTCTTAGCTGCAGCAGGTGATCTCTGGTGGATTTCCCTGAAGTGGAAGGAGAGCAGCTACCTCTGTAACTGGAAATACTGGAAATAAAACACAGAGGTAAAAAAATAAGTTAATAAGATTATAATTTTAAATAATAATAAATTATAAATAATAATTATAATAAAATAACAATACCTCTTGAACGGTTGAATATCTCACTCATCATCAGGGCAGGGTTTAAATCAGCTCCAGGACTTGTTGACCATCAGTTTTAGTTTTTTCATAAAGAGCTGAACTTTTTGACTTAAGTGTTGACGTGATGGATGTCTCATAGCAAGGATCAACTGTGCATTAAAAACTTTCAGACTTAGATTCAGAGCTTTAAAAACTCATACAGTTTGTGTTATTGATCTGGACCCATCTAAATTACCTGATGAAGTTGTTTAAATGCAGCTGTGTTGTTAGCGCACTTTGTAGAAGTTGTTTAAATGCAGCTGTGTGGTTAGCGTACTTTGTAACAGCTCGTTCACGTTCTGATGACGTAGTTTCCAGCGCGTTCACGTTAGACGTGTTGCTGCTGCAGATCCAGTCTTCATGAAAAAACGTCCACACACACAGCTTTGTGCGCTCGTCTTTTAACAAGAAAACCATAACGTTAACAAACAGGAAACCGCAGCGAGAAGCTAACGGCTAATGCTGCGCGTGCTGCGAGATAATAGCTCCGTGCTGAAACGCGCCCAGGAAATTTTGTTCCGCGGCGCACATATTAACATTCAATGAGTGAAAAAATAACCGTTTCGGTACAGCACGTTCGGTTCGGTCCACCTCCGTACCTTTTCGGTTCGGTACACCAACTACAACCGTTACATGCCTAATATAAATACAAAAAAGAATAACTGAATAAAATGACATTTTAAATGCAGCTTAGTAGTGAGTTGTGCTATTTATAGAACAGGCCAGAGGGCACCTCAAATGGTCCTTGGGGGCACCCGGGTGCCCGCGGGCACCATGTTGGTGACCCCTGGTCTAAAGAAACATCAGATTCTTCTCTGCTGTCCATGTTAGCTGTTGTAGCGATACTTTGTTTACATGCAGGCATTCTCTTTTGTCATCACTTCCTGTTACTGTCATCACTTCCTGTTACTGCACATGTGAACATCTAAGCAACTGTTTTTTTTAAACAATACATTACTAATGCAATCTTTCAAAAATGAATTCATATTTATAACAAAAAATTGATGTCATAGGCACTTTAAAGCTGCTATATATAATTTCTGGAACATGCTGGAACTTAGAAAAATTTTGAACAGACACGTTTCTGGTCCCTCCCCTCAGAGCCATATATGGCTCTGCTCCCCCTCGCTCTCGCTGTAATTCAGCTCAGCTTCCTTAACTCCGCCTCCACTTCATGTCCTGTCCCAGCCGCTGTGAATTTCTGTGTTTATATGTTAATAAAACTTTCTAAAAAATAAAATAAAAACATGGAGCGTTGGTCCAGCACACCAGAACACCAAGAAATCTGCAGAGCCTCGCGCAGCCACGTTGAACCCGAGTTTAATTCGCTCGTGACAAATTCATTTCCTCAATTCATTCATGGACTCAGCGGAGGAGGAAGCGATCACTTGACTTTTGGCAAAAAAACAAAAGAAAAGTCCAGATCAGGGATGAAGAAGGGGAATTTAATACATTTGTGTCACATACAAAACAGTTTTGCATCGCTTTGCAATGCTTTGAACGAGAACCTGCGCGGCCGCTGCGGGCTGGGACAGGCGGGGGCGTGGGTTAGGAGCGTGAGAAGTGAGAAGCTCTGTTTTTATTGGCTGGTTAAAAACTGTTTTTATTGGCTGGTTAACGGCGGGTCACTGTGTTTTTATAAATGCTTTTAGAGAAGCAAGGGGACTATAGTTTTTTTCAGAGATTACTTGTCTAACATCAGTCTGTCAGGAGATAGTGACAGAGTGAAGAAATATGTTTAAAAAATATTGTTAGAATAGTTACATACTGTATAGCAGCTTTAAGGTTATATATGTTAGCGAACAGTACCAGCAGCAACATGTAGCACTTTCAGGGCCTCCAAGGTTCTCTGGCTTTTGGCAGTACTTTCATAATAGTTTTGCCAAAAAAAAAAAAAGTACAGTAATACAAAATGTAATGAGCTGTAATGTTTTAAATACAGTACTACTGTTTGCATGATCTGCTGTGGATTTGCAGACTTGTTGTTGTTTTAGGATGGCAGCAATCTGCTTTATATGTGGATACATTGAGATGGACGGGCTGAAAATGGCTAGTCTAAATTCATCCAGTTCCAACCCAGATTATGGACAAACCAGCTATAATTTTATAAAATGTCAATATCTTCAAACGACAATGTGAAACCTGTTTTTTTAAACCTGCTGACCTCATTCTATTTTGGTTGAACTATTATCAAAGTCCTGCTAAAGTGACTATCAGAAGTGCTACATATCCAAACTGATGGTGGAGCAAAACATAAATTCTCGCCTACAGTATTTATGAAACAAAATCAAATGTAGAAAATTAAAGTTGTGTCATTGCTGCTTTCAGACTCGCCATCAGCTCATTCTCAAACTATTTCTACAAGGTGATCTTTTTTAATCCTCAACTTCTCAGATCCCTCATTTAATCTTAATAAATTCTGTTCTTCTGGCAGCACGGTGGCTCAGTAAGTAGAGCTGTTGCCTCTTAGCGAGGTCGCAGGATCAAATCCCTGCCAAGGACCTTTCTGGGGGGAGTTTGCATGTTCTCTCCGTGCATGTGTGGGCTTTCTCCTGGTACAGTACTGTACTCCAGTTTCCTCCCACAGACCAAAAACATGCACGTTAGACTGATTGGTAACTCTAAATTATCTCTAGGTGTGAGTGAGAGAGTGAATAGTTGTTTGTCTCATTTGTCTCTGTGTCCCTGTGATGGACTGGAGACCTGTTATGGGTGTCCCCTGCCTCTCCCAGTGACTGCTGGACATGGGCACCGGTGACCCCCACAACCAGAAAAAGAAGGAGTGGGTAAAGCTAATGGATGGAAATTCTGTTCTGCAGATGCTGACAACATGAACAGACACACAAACACAATTACACGATGACTTGCCTTTCATGATTGCAAGCCATAATATGAAAAATAAATTAAACA
>JBBPBX010046631.1:15722-26514 GCA_038048925.1 Garcialebias charrua | reverse complement strand
GCTGTCGGCCATAGTAGGCTGGTGAGCCGTGAAGCTGCAAGCTGGACCTCATCTCGATCATGGAGGACTTCGTCTGACCTCGGCGGACTTCTGTGGACTTCGGAGGACTTCGGTGACCGCACTCGGCGGACTTCGGTGGACTTCGGAGGACTTCGGTGGACTTCGGAGGACTTCGGCGGACTTCGGAGAAATTCGGCGGAAGAATACGTGGGTGAACAGTGAGCCTATTAACCAGGCCGTGGCCTTCACAGAAAACTATCATTAAGGAGCAGAGTTACTGGGATTGAGGCGAAGTTTGCCTTTTAACCAGTAATCGGTTTGTATGTACATTAAACATGGCAAGTAAAGGAAAAAAAGGTAAGAAAGAACTTGTGGAAGAACAAAGTCTTGTAACTATGGAAGATATAAAAAAGTCAATAAACTTTATAGGACTTGAACTAAACAAGCTATCCACTACTCAAGAAAAAAGAACAAAGTCTTGAAACTATGGAAGATATAAAAAAGTCAATAAACTTTATAGGACTTGAACTAAACAAGCTATCCACTACTCAAGAAAAAATGATTGGCTTATTGGAGGAAGTGAAGCTACTTAGACTTCAAATATCTGAAAAGGACAAGAAAATCTTGGAACTTGAAAACAAAGTGGATGATATAGAGAGGATTTTGAGACAAGAAAACTTGGTGATATCGGGATTAGAAGTTAAACCTAGATCCTATACTAAAGCCGTTACTGGTATGGATACCACAGAAGATGCAATGCCTCAGGATCTACAATCTCTGGAAGACCAAGTGGTGACTTTCTTACAAGATAAAGATAATATTACTCAAGACGATCTAGCCATGTGTTACACCTTGCCAAACAAGTCTAACAAAAGCAAGCATGCTATAATTGTTAGATTTGTTAGCAGGAAAATAAGGAATACTGTATTAATGCAAACAAGAAAATTAAGTGGGACTAAGGTCTACATCAATGAACATTTAACTAAAAAGAATAACAATATTGCATGGGTAGCAAGGTTGTTAAAAAAACAAAAGACAATAGTATCAACTTGGACGAGGAATGGTAATGTTTGGATTAGAGTGCAAGAAGGTCAACATGCTAAAATAATAAAGGACGTGAAGGAATTGGATAAATTTGGATAATCTAAATGAGTGGACAGAATTATCGGCCTAGGAATGAATATATTTGGAAATGATAACGAATGATGATTCTGATCAAAAAATATACAGTGTCAATGATGAGATTGTAACGGAATTCTTTCCAACTGAAGATGTTTGTGAATATTATGATGAAAATAAATTTAACGACATACGTCTAATCAAGCCTGGACTATCAATAATTAATTTCAATAGTAGAAGTTTAAATAAATAAAATAAATAAATAAATGTCACATTTTTGTCATCTGTGTATGTTTCCCATACAAGACGGAATTCGTCTCTGCATTTAAATGCAAACATTTCAAACATTTCAGATTATTTAAAACAGTTAAAAACAACATTTACAATAATAGCATTATCAAAAACGTGGCTTAATGATGAAAATGTAAATAATGTTTACATTGATGGGTACGAATTATATTATAGGAACAGAATTAACAGGAGAGGTGGTGGCATGGCCCTTTTTGTTAAAAATGAAATAAAATGAAAACTAATTGATGAAATGTCTATAACTGAGGACAAAGTGATTGAAATGATAACAATTGAAATTATAAATATAAGGATAAAAACATTATAATAAGTTCTAATAAGTTATAATAAGTTGTGTTTATAGACCACCTGATTCAAACATTGAAGCATTTACTGATAAAATTACAGAAGTATTGGAAAAAGGTTGTACTAAAACAATGTTCATATGTGGCGATTTCAATATCAAGTTAGGGAGTTTAAGAAATTCTTATAATACCAGTACATTCATTGACTCAATGCATACCTTAAACCTTTACCCATTGATATCGAAACCAACAAGGATAACTACGCACAGTGCTACAATATTGGATAATATTTTTACAAATACAATAAATGGGGATGTAGTTAGTGGCATTCTAATGACTGATCTTAGCGATCACTTACCGGTTTTCACTATCTACAAAAAATATCATAGTAATATGATCAAAATTGCAAAAAAGAATAAAATTATAAATACATCAAAAACAGCTGTAGACAAATTAAGAAATGATTTAGTTAATCAAAATTGGGATAATGTTTACGTGGAAGATGTTAATAAATCATGATGAATTTATGAATACCTTGGAATCATTGTATGAAAAAAAATGTGTGCTCAACCATTATACTAAGAAGAAATTTGTGGATCAAAAATGGATGACTAAAGGTTTGAGAAATGCATGTAGAAAGAAAAATAATTTGTATTCTATTTTTTTGAAAAGCAAAACACAAGAAGCTGAAGATAAATATAAGAGGTACAAAAATAAACTAGTGGGGATAATAAGGAAACATAAGAAAGAATATTACAGTGATGTATTGAGTAAATGTAATGGCGACATGAGGGTAACATGGAAGGTTGTAAATAGTGTCGTGAAAAAACATGTAAGAAATAGTAAATCACAAAATGTTGTCATAAATTACAAGGAAACTAATGATAAAAATGAAATTGTTAACGGATTTAATAAATACTTTATGGATGTTGGAGCAGACCTGGCTGCAAAAATACCGAAAGTTGATAATAATACAAATCAGAAAATCAGAAAACTAAATCCGTAGAAATTATGAATATTGTAAACATGTTTGCTGACAAAAAAATCTAAGGACTGGCTGGATATGGACATGATGTTTGTGAAAAATATAATTGGTTATGTAATTAAGCCATTCACATATATATGTAACCTGTCCTTTTCATCTGGAGTATTTCCTGATCGCATGAAAGTGGCTAAGGTGATACCTCTTTTTAAAAGTGGTTCCAAATCTGAGTTTAATAATTACAGACCTATATCATTATTGCCACAATTTTCAAAAATCTTGGAGAAACTGTTTGCAATCAGGATGGATCAATTTGTTGACAAATTTAATATTCTCACCAACAATCAATATGGATTCAGAACAGGAAATTCAACATCCATGGCTCTGATGGAGTTGATGGAATTAATAACTACAGCGGTGGATCATAAGCAGTATTGTGTGGGCGTTTTTGTTGATTTAAAGAAAGCGTTTGATACAGTGGATCATAATATACTCCTTGACAAGTTACATTCATTCATTCATTCAACCTTTATTTATACAGGCTAGCCTCGTTGAGTCACGGGGACTCATTTACAAGAGGGACCTGTCTCACTCACACCAAACAACCATCCACTCTCACACTCACACCTAGGGTCAATTTAGAGTCACCAATCAGCCTAACAAGCATGTTTTTTGGTCTGTGGGAGGAAACCGGAGTACCCGGAGGAAACCCACGCATGCACGGGGAGAACATGCAAACTCCACCCAGAAAGGCCCCGGACCGGGATTTGAACCGGCAACCTTCTCGCTGAGAGGCAGCAGCTCTACCAGTTGTGCCACCGTGCTGCCCACATAGATATGGTATTAGAGGATTGGCATTGAAATGGGTTTGTAGTTATTTGAGTGATAGGAAACAGTTTGTGCAAATGGATGAGGTGAAATCTGAGCTCAGCACTATAATATGTGGAGTTCCTCAGGGATCGATACTAGGACCAAAACTATTTATATTATATATAAATGATTTGGTACAGGTATCAGGACTCCTCAAGTCCATTCTTTTTGCTGATGACACCACTTTTTTTGGTTGTAGTAACAATATTGAACAAACTTTAAAATTAATGATGACAGAACTTGCAAAAATTCAGAATTGGTTTAAAGTTAATAAATTAACATTGAATTTGGATAAAACAAAGAGGAAACAATACACTGGACCAAGTTTACACCACCATGAAAAATGCCTACAGAGCCCTCCCCCTCCCCCACATTGGTGCTTCTGACCATATCTGTGTTATGCTAAAGCCAGCATACAGGCCACTGGTGAAAGTCACAAAACCAGTCCGCAAGCAGATACGAGTGTGGCCAGAGGGGTCTTCAGAGGCACTCCAGGACTGTTTTGACACCACAGATTGGGGTATGTTCAAAGAAGCTGCTACCACAAACAACAACTTATGTCTCCAGGAGTACTCAGACACTGTATGTTCATACATCACCAAGTGCATTGATGATGTAACTAACCTCAAGACCATCACTGTTCGGGCTAATCAGAAGCCATGGCTGACAGCTGAGGTTTACAGACTCCTGAGAGCCAGGAATGCTGCCTTCAAAGCGGGAGATCAGGTGGGCCTGAGGGCAGCCAGAAAGAACCTGGATCGGGGCATCAGAAAGGCCAAGAAGCAGTATTCCAGGAAAATAGCTCACCGTTTCAAGGACAGCAAGGATACACGCAGTCTGTGGCAGGGAATACAGACCATCACAAACTACAAACCACCCCCCAGACCTGTGACAGCTCAACCTCTACGCTGAATGAACTGAATGAGTTCTTTGCTCGGTTTGAGGCAAGTAACAGCACACCTGCACATAAACTCCCCCCCTCTCCTGATGGCCAGGTGCTGGCGCTGTCCTCAGACAGCGTAAGGCGATCATTTATCAAGATTAACGCCCGGAAGGCCTCTGGTCCTGACAACATACCTGGTCGTGTGCTGAAGGACTGTGCAGGGGAACTCGCAGCGGTCTTCACGGACATCTTTAACATCTCACTGAGCCAGGCCATCGTCCCCACCTGTTTCAAAGCCACCACCATCATCCCTGTCCCAAAGAAGGCAACGCCCGCATGCCTCAATGACTATCGCCCAGTAGCACTCACCCCCATCCTGATGAAGTGCTTTGAACGGCTAGTCATGAAAAGCATCACATCTGTCCTCCCTGCCTCCCTGGATCCCTTCCAATTTGCATACCGACCTAATCGCTCAACCGACGATGCCATCTCCTCTGCCCTCCACACAGCTCTCACACATCTGGACACGAAGGACTCTTATGTTAGAATGCTGTTCATCGACTTCAGCTCGGCATTCAACACCATCATCCCCCAACAGCTCATCCATAAACTGGACAGTCTGGGGCTGAACACCTCAATGTGTAACTGGCTGCTAGACTTCCTGACCGGGAGACCACAGACAGTACGGATCGGGAGTAACACATCTAGCACCATCACATTGAACACAGGGGCCCCACAAGGATGTGTGCTGAGCCCCCTTCTATTCACCCTGCTAACACACGACTGCACACCATCGTACAGCTCCAACCACTTCATCAAGTTTGCGGACGACACAACAGTGGTAGGTCTCATCAGCAACAACGATGAGACGGACTACAGGAACGAGGTGAGCCGCCTGGCCTTGTGGTGCGGACACAACAATCTCACTCTCAACGTGGAGAAGACAAAGGAGATTGTTGTGGACTTCAGGAAGAGGGATGCACAACATGCCCCTCTGACCATCAACAGCACCGCAGTGGAGAGAGTGGACAGCACCAAGTTCCTGGGAGTGCACGTCTCGAAGGACCTGTCCTGGAGCAGGAACACTGCAGCACTGGCCAAGAAGGCTCACCAGCGCCTCTACTTTCTCCGCAAGCTGAAAAGGGCTGGAGCTTCAACCCCCATCATGTGCACCTTCTACAGGGGTGCCATAGAAAGTGTCCTGACCAGCTGCATCACGGTGTGGTTTGGTGCATGTACTGCATCATGCCGCAAGAGCCTCCAGCGCATCGTGAGAGCAGCTGAGAAGATCGTCGGCACCTCCTTGCCCTCACTGCAGGACTTACACAGCAAACGCCTCACTCGGAAAGCCCTCTGCACGGCAGGTGATCCCACACACCCACTACACAGCCGCTTTAGACTGCTGCCATCAGGGAGGAGACTGAGGAGTCTCCAGGCTCGTACCAGCAGACTGAGAGACAGCTCTGTTCATCAGGCAGTCAGAATGCTAAACACTCTGCCTGCTCTGCCTCCCCTCCCATTTGAACTGCCTTAACACAAAAAACTTTCTCACACATTATCACTCAACACAAAGTTTTTAACACTGGACCCTGTGTCATCAAACGGGTTATTCATCACTAAACTCTCGGTCATGTGCTCATTCAGTTTGCACTACTTCTCATATTTGCACTAATGTTTGTATTACATTACTGCCTATAGTCATACTACTGTTTACATTCACTGTTTACATTTATTAATATGGTTTACATTTATTACTACTGTTTTACATTTATTACTAATGTTTACATTTACACTACTTTTATATCTACACTACTGCTGATACATATACAGTATTCTCTGACTAGCCTTATCTAAGGATGCCAAATGTGCCTTATGTGCCTTACTGCATATGCCACTTTGCCTCTATACCAACATCAACTACCTCATACATATACTGTGTACATTAACTCATATGCTGCTGTGCCACTCTTTGCAAATGTCAATGCTAGAACCTTCAGTTTATTTTATAGATATACTTTTTATACTTTTTATACTACTATGCAAAAACTCAGGACAGTATTACACTTTTATTATTTCATTTTATGCTTATGTTCATTGGGTGTTTGGTGTTTTAGGGGTGTTTGGTGTTTCAGTGTTGGTGTAAATTTTCATACTTTTATACTACTATGAAAAAACTCAGGACAGTGTTACACTTTTACTATTTTATGCTTATGTTTATTAAATGTTTTAGTGTTTAGTGTTTAGATGGTTACTGTTGCACCGAGGGACTGAGAGAAACGCAATTTCAATCCTGTGTATGTCCTGTACATATTACAGTTCTGACAATAAAGTTGACTTTGACTTTGACAAGTTACATGATCTTTAGTAATAAAAATAAATCAATTGATGTTCCATTTTTAATTGATGGATCTGAGATTCTGAGAGTTTCTCAAGCGAAGTTCTTGGGCATCATCATTGATGAAAAATTGTCTTGGAAACTACATGTAAGTTCAGTTAAAGCAAAATTATAAAGGTCTATTGCGATATTTTACAGAGTTAGGGATTTTCTAAATGATAGGGCACTTTATTTGTTGTACAATACATTATTTGTGCCACGCTTAATTTATGGTATTAGCGTTTGGGGTACGGCGTGTAAATCAATTACAATGCCAATTTTTATATTGCAGAAAAGAGCTATTAGGATTATCACCAGAAAGAATTCCCATCATCCTTCAAGCATTTTGTTTTATCAAATGAAACTGTTGAAATTTTATGATTTAATTGATTATAATATTTTGTTAATTTTGTATAAAGCTCAAACTAATGCACTTCCTTCTAATATTCAGAAATATTTTGTCAGAAGAACGAGTAATTATAATCTTAAGGGGACAAATGTATTTGTGAAGCCACCTTTTAGGACTAGTTCGAGGGGAAGATCTACCATAGTTCAAGGAATAGGGTTATGGAATAAATTGGAGTCTGATATTAAAGTGGTCAGATCAATGGTTGCATTCAAAAGAATGATTAAGTTTAAACGGTTAAAAACATATATTTAAATGAGTTGAAATTTGGAAGTTTGTGTATGATACCGAGGGTAGTAATTAATAATTAAGTTGTTCACTATTTTGGAAATTATATGAGTTGGTTGTATCAAGTGTTTATTTTTGGAGGTTAAAATTAAGTTGATTATTAACTTTGTAATCAAAGGAGTTGTCTGTATGAATTGTTTATTGGAGTAAAAGGGGCAGAAGAAATAAGATTTTTTCTTCTTCTGCCGCCTTTCATTTTACATTTTTTTTCTCTCTTATTGTATTGTATTGTTTTGTTGCTTTAATCATAAAATGAATGAATAAATCAATCAAATCAAATCAAATCAAAGTGCACTGTAGATTCACCTTCAGTCATCCCAGACCAGGCTAGCATGTTAGGAGCAACTGTATTTATTTTTTCTACTTTGAGTAGCAAACTTGGAGTCTTATTTTTAGGGATGTCCCGATCCGATCACGTGATCGGAAACCGGGTCCCGATCACGTGATTCAGACTCGACTCGGGCGTTACACACAGATCAGGGATCGGATATATATGTGTATATTTATTCTAAACACAAACGGGAATATTATATTAACTGTATGTTGAGTTACAGAGTCAAATTGTCTCGGAACAAAACATGCACAATAGTTTTGCAGCAGTGCCTGCCGTAAAGCAGTGCCTGCCGTAAAGCGGTGACTGTCGTAAAAAAGAAGCGGAACGCGGCATTAACTTGAAGTGGAGGCAGCGATGTCTGTCGTGTGGAGATATTTTAAAGTGGATGACAAATGGAAAGTTCGTATTTCAAGAGGAGGTAAGGAAAAGGCTGCATTTAACACAACAAACCTGTTTAGGCACATCAGAAACAAACACCGACACAATACACAGAGTTTAACCAGACAACCCAGCCCAGCTCACGCTGCAAGCGACTTTATAATTTATATTTATCTCATGAAGAAAAACATACAGTTCCTTCTGTGAAGCCACAGGAGGAGAGTTAAGGAGTGCTGTTCAGAAAAGCATGTTACTAGCCTTATTTTATAAAACTGACACTTTAAGTTTATTTGTTTACATGCCTGCTCAGGTTCTGGTTTTAGTCAGGTTCTGGCCAGGTTGTGGTCATGTCCTGGTCAGGTTGTGGTCAGGTTGTGGTCAGGTTGTGGTCAGGTTGTGGTCAGGTTGTTACGGTGGCCGAGGGGTGCAAGCGCGCAGCAAAAACAGAACAGCACGCTGCAAAAAGAAAACAGCGTTCCAAAAGTTGAAACACACATCAAAATGAAAACAACAGCGTTCCAAAAGTTGAAACACGCATCAAAATGAAAACAACAGCGTTCCAAAAGTTGAAACACGCATCAAAATGAAAACAGCGCTCCAACAGATGAGGCGCACTGCAAAAGATAAGTCGCGCTCCCAAAAGGGGATGACCTGCAAATACAGAACGAGCTGCAAATAGAAAAGCCACAACGGAAGTGCTCCAGACCACTAGGGGCAGTCGAACAGAGAACAAATCATAAAGCATATTATAGTTTTCAGAATGGCACTAGTTATTTGTGTATTTTAACTTATTTATTTTAAGAATATTTTACACTACACCGGAACTGTCACATTATATATTAATAGTGTGTGGAGAAGAATTAATGCATGGATGCTAGGTTGGGTGAATGGTTAAAGAGATTGCCTTGAATGCGGGAGACCCTGGTTCAATTCCCAGTCTTGGAATTTTCTGTTATAACTTTTTTTTTTAAGCCTTTTTTTTGGATAGATCGAACCAAGCAACAACAAAAAATAAACATGTAGATGTATTTATCTATTTCACCCAATCTATCCAAAACAAAAGGCTTAAAAAAAGAAGAAATTATCACCACAAAATTTCCAAGACTGGGATTTGAACCAGGGTCTCCCACATTCAAGGCAATCTCTTTAACCATTGACCCAACTTGGCATCCATGTAATGATCCTCCTCCGCACACTATTAAAACAGATACAACGTGACAGTTCCGATGTAGTGTAAAATATTTGTTTTTTTCATTCATTCATTCAACCTTTATTTTAAGTACCCAGAGGGCGGGACCTCTGGCGTGACGCTGACGCCCCTGCCGTAAAGGCGTGATTGTATTACTTCAGGTAATCGCACGGGGGCGCAATTCCCATAGCATTATGTTGCACCGTGTGACATGACTGATAAGGGAACTGTTATTAACATGAAGATTTGGACGTCCTTCACAAATCTATTACTGGTTATACGCATCCATGGATTTAAAGCTGCGAAGCTCCTCCGTTGTAGGCACTCCTCGTACTCATTAATAATTAACGATATCAGAGTAACTTCTTGGTGACAACTTGTCTGCTTCGTCTGACATGATTTCTTTCTCCAACTCATAGGGGTCAACTCCGACCACTGCTATTTTTTGCAGATATCTAGCTCTTGCGCCTTGGTCAAGAGAATCAATATACTTAGCTCTGGTAGCTCTAGTCTGTTTGTTTGCGATCTTCCGCAACTGTAAACAACAGCACAAGCCAAGTCAGGAATACTGTGGATAAGACTGAGTTTGTTGTGGCTCCTCTGACTGATTCAATTCAATTCAGTTTATTTATATAGCACCCGATCACAACAGAAGTCATCTCAGGGCACTGAACAGAAACATTCACATACACACAAAAAACAATGAAAGTTCTCTGTCTAAGGAAGGAAGCCAGCAGAATGATTGAATCTTCACTTTGACGCAGTCTCCCACTGATGAAGTCTTTTGGATGAAATACGAAACATTTCAGCAAGAAGAAATCATCTAGACTTTTAGAGGACCTGACCTGACTTAACTTTGGTGGATGTTTCTACCTGGAATATTAAGCATGAACCTTGATATTTTAGTCAAGCCAATGAAACAGCCAATCAAGATTACCGTAGTTAACAAAAAAGCTCTAACTCCGTGTGTGACATCTTGTTATAGTGTATGAGCTCGTTCATAAAAGGTTTAGATTCTTCATGAGATGATTTCTGTCTATACGTCTGCCATGAAAGGCTGCAGACAATCTGTGTGTCTTCATGGAGGTTTCTAATTCTTCATGGTCTGATTGAAAGTGGGAAAAGGGAAGTTACAGGAGAGAGTGAATCTGATGTGGAAATGTAGACTTAGTAGGATTTATCCGTTGGAAAAAAGACCCTTTCACTAGTTTTGTTAGTTTATCCCCTAAACCCTGTTTCATCCCACCCCACAACCCCACCCCTGCCTAAAAGCTTTTGACATCTTCATCTTGTTCACAGTGGGCAGGCTTTGTTTGCTCTGCTTGAAAAAGCGGATGAGGCTCGGCCCTCCCCTCTCCGTTGCACAAGTGTAGGAC
>JBBPBX010046631.1:0-13418 GCA_038048925.1 Garcialebias charrua | reverse complement strand
TGTCACTCCTTGTCATGAACTCTTTTAAAACTGATGTATTTTTATAAGTTGTTTTTGAGATATTACTTTTAAAAAGCTGAGTGCCATATGTTTTATTTTTTATAATTCAAAGTTTTTATTTTTGTGGTATCTGAGGTACTACTTCAATATCTAAAAAAGTTTAGTCGGTCCTCTGGATGGGTTCTTCTGTTTTAACTGTTCTCCAAGAGACTTAGGTATGCTCAGTCATCTAAGCACTGCTTCCATATGGTGGACAAACGGGTTCAACAATCAAAACTGGTCACATGCAAAAGAGGACCATCAGCCTAATGACTAATTATTAGTGCTCTGATGGTCGGTTATTATTCACAGAAGGCTGAGTCATACTCACAATAACAGTATTGTAAGAGGGGGACAATTGGACACCGAAACCCTCCCTAGTTTACTGACAGGTGGTTTCTCTTCACAAAAATGGCTTCCTTACTCCTCTCTGAAGCCAATATTCCTCTCTATCAAGGATGAGAACATCTTCATACCTGAAGAGTGACCTCTGCCCTGTAGATGAGTGTAAACTGCAGAGTCCTGGCCTGGTTATACATCGGGGAAACAAAGCAACCACTTTTCAAAGGAATGGCCCAAAAACACAGAAGAGCTACATCAGTGTTTTTCAACTCTCGTCCGCAAAGGCACACTGTCTGCATCTTTTCCCTGCATCAGCACACGTGATTTCAATTGATTACAGACTTTTATTGAACTGCAAAATCTGAATTATTATTATTATTGATGTTATTATTGACATTATTATTATTGATATGATGATGATGATGATGACGATGATGAAAAAAAAAAAGTCTGTCCCAAAATAATTGTCCACATTTTACAATGCTGTTATTGTGAGTATGACTTAGCCCTTTGTGGATATTAGTCGATAATTAGGGCACTAACAATAGATCATTTGGCTGATGGTCCTCTTTTGCATGTGAACAGACACTTTTTTTGAACCTGTTTGTCCACCATGTGGAGGACGAGCTTATAAGGATGAGCATACCTGCAATTCCTGAGACTGAAGATTTGTCTTGGAGGAGACATAAAACATTTCAATAAAGTAGGAATGGTTACTAATTCTACAAAAAATGTATATGTTTTTCTACATTGACAATTGAGATGCTCCAGGATACTCCCTCAATTGTTTATGTTGTGAATTAATGGGTTAATAGATTACTGAAATGCTTAAAATGGTTGTATTTGCTGTTAATTTTATATGCATGTTTTTGTGTTTTACTTCTAAAATTGTTTGTTAATTAAATGTTTGGTTGTGCAAGAAAATTCTCACTTGTTATTCTAATTTTTTAACATCTGCTTCATATTAACATTGCATTCACTAAGAAAAAACTTCTAAAAACAATTATATTGAAGTAAAATGTTGTTTTTATACCAAAAGATAGTACAGTGCAACGTTTACACATATTGAAAACAATATTACAGTACTAAAGTTATAGTTTTACAGCAGTTTCACTTTAAAAATTAAAAACAAAAAACAAAACGTTAATTACTGTAATTGGTTTTACAGTACTTTTATACTAAACAATGGTAAATACTGTAACTAGTTTACATTATTTTTACCGTAAAATAAAATACAGTAAGTACTGTATTTAGTTTTGCAGTAGTTTTACCGTAATATAAAATACAGTAACTACTGTATTTAATCTTACAGTAGTTTTACCGTAAAAGAAAATACAGTAATTACTGTATTTAGTTTTACAGTAGTTTTACCGTAAAATAAAATACAGTAACTACTGTATTTAATCTTACAGTAGTTTTACCGTAAAATAAAATACAGTAACTACTGTATTTATTTACAGTAGTTTTACTGTATTTAAAATACAGTAAGTTACTGGATAAAAATTGCCAGTAAGTTACTGTAAATTTAACGATAAATCGTTTACAGTGTAGAGTTGTTATTGGTGTGTATGCTGATGTTTTATTAATTGTATTTAGTCATTTATGTTCGTGTCTTTCCCGCTAACCGGAAGTGCGCCGTCTGTGTAATGACTGCGGAGGTGCTGGAACGGAAACCCGTGGCATATAGGCTATTCAACTGACTCCTTAACTGTGTTAGGATAGGCTCAGTGCTTGGTGACTGTACAGTACTGTGTTGTGTTCACCACTAGATGGCGGAGGTGACTAAGGTTGAAGGTAGAAAGGTGATGAAGAAGAGATAATTAGATGATGCTGTGCACCTGTTGTGTAGATATATAACTGGCTGTTTCAATGTAATGAAGATGACAATGGATGAATAAAGACTGTGAAATGTACTGCTGCTTGAAGTCCTGCTTCGTCCCTAAAGTGCAAACATAACAATTGGCGACGATGGCTTCTGTACCTATGCCTGCACCATTCCTGCCCTGCAGTGGAGAACCTACAATTTCATTTACTACTTGGCAGATGATGTTTGAGAACTACTTAACAGCTATTCATGCTACTGGAAATGCTTGGCCTGATGCTAGATGCCGTGCTCTGCTGATTCATGCGCTTGGGTTTGAGGGACAACGTTTGTTTTACACCTTGCCCAACACGGGCACTACCTATGAGGAGGTGATGACGGCGTTGAAATTGCAATTTGCACCGAAGGTGAATGTGGTCGTGGCCAGACATCATTTTCGACAGAGGACGCAGAGGGCTGATGAGACAGTGTCGCAATACATGGCTGCTTTACGTGAGTTGGCTGTCACGTGTGCTTATGGGACTATGGAAAACGAAATGCTACGAGATCAGCTTATCGAGAGAGCTTATGCGCCGGAGGTTAGAAACAGACTTTTATTGGAACCTGCACTTACTTTGGACACTGCTGTTACACTGGCGATTCAGGTGGAACATGCTCTTCATTCATCCAAACTTCTCGGGGGAGCTGCTGCGGTTCACGCGATTGCCCAGCATGGATTTTACAAGCGGAAGGATGGACACCAGCGAGTGGCTGCTTCTAAAAATAGCCACACGAGCTCTGCAGCTCCAACAACGCGAGCTTGTTATCGCTGTGGATCGACAAAGCACCTGGCGAATGCACAACACTGCCCTGCGGTCGCAGCTAAATGCAACAGCTGTGGTAAGACTGGACATTTTTCTAAAGTTTGCCTATCAGCTAAACAAGTGAGAGAAGTGATGCCTGAAGTGGTTGTGCTCATGCTATCTGCAAAAGAAGTTAATACTACTGATAGACTGCTTTGCAAAGTGCATATTGAGGCTGCTTCAGGGGAGTCTACTGACTGTGAGCTGCTGATTGATACAGGTTCATCAGTTTCTATCATACCAGAAACTCTGTACAACAGACATTTTTCTGAGAGCCATTTAACTGCACCTCAAGTGAAACTGGTAACTTCTTGAAAGAGGACATTCCTGTAATAGGATGTTTGAAGGCTGTGGGTTACTCTTGACAACAACACTGCTCCTGCTTCTTTATATGTGGTGAGAGGTGGATCTGCGTTGCTGGGTATGGACTTAATAAAAAGCTTGAAATGGAGACTTCACCATGAGCTGGCCCGTGCCCCACCTCCTGATCATATTTCTCCTGCTGCACCTGTTTGCTTAACTAACTCTACTTCTGTGGAAGAACCTGAGATGGTTGCATCCATTATGTCAGCTATACCTGTTGCTGAGTTTACTTCTGCTTCCTCCCAGTGCCATGAACTCACACTCCTACGAGGACAGATAGAGAAAGGCTGGCCAAAATGCAAAAAGGATGTGGACCCTCTCTTGTCTCCATACTTCTTAATCAGGAATGAACTTTCTGTGTCTCAGGATCTGGTCATGAGGGTGAGCATCGCTACATTGTTCCTGTTGCACTGCGTGATACTGTCATTCATCTAGCTCATGACACACATCAAGGTGTTGTTCGCACAAAACAGAGGCTTCGTGAACTCTACTGGTGGCCTATGATGGGCAAAACGGTTCAGTCTATCATTTCTTCATGTATTCCTTGCCAAATGAATGACAAATCTGCTCGAACTGCTCTTGCTCCTCTCCAACCCATTAAACTGCCTGACAAACCATGGGAGAAAGTGGCCCTGAGCATCGTGGGTCCCTTTGAATCTGCTGCTTCTTCATGCAGATTTGTTATGACATTAGTGGACTATTACAGTAAATGGCCTGAGGTGGCATTTTCTCATACTGTAACTACTGATGTTGTCATTGCCTTTCTGCGCTCAGTCTTCAGCAGAGAGGGAAACCCTGACTACATCGTTACCGACAATGGGCCACAGTTTATCTCCAGCTCGTTTACAGATTTCCTCAGAGAAAGGGGGATATCTCATTTGCCTACTAGTGGTTATCATCCACAATGCAATGGTGCGGTTGAAAGATGGAACAGAGTTATGAAGGAGACAATCCTGACTGCTGAACAAATGCAGAAAGACTGGAAAACTACAGTGACTGATTTCCTACAAAATTAGAGAGCAACTTCACATGCAACAACTGGAGTGTCACCATCTGAATTACTGCACAACAGGAGGATGAAAACGAAGGTAAACATCTTTCCAATTCCAGAAAGAAACAGAGACTGCATTACAGTTAAAGAAACAGTGGAACAGAAACAAGAAATATCTAAACTGTACACTGACAAGCGTCGTGGAGCAAAGACACCAACATTCAGACCTGGAGACATGGTGAGGGTAAAAAGATCTGGTCATGTCCACAAAGGTTCATCAGGATTTACTCCACCACTGTCTGTTGAAAAGCCGATTGGTAGCAGTACTTATGTACTTAGTGACGGTAAGAGGTGGAATGCTGCCAGACTTTCAAACTATTCAACTGATACCACACAAACAACAGTAAAATCAGAAAACCATGACATTGTGGTTCAAAGGAAGAGTGCCAGAGCTACTGCTCCACCCAAGTGGTTCAAGGACTATCAACTAGGTTAAAAAAATAAGTTTTAAAGTTTTAATTTTAAAAATTAAAAAGTTTAAAAGAAATACATGAATGATTTTGTCTGTTAGTTGTTTTTACATGTTAAGGGTTGGGTGAAATTGTTCTTAAAGTACAGGATGAATTTCATTTAACTGGATTTTCTGTAATGTCATTTACATTTGATTATTTTGTATATAGTCGATTCAAGTGTAAAAGTTAAATGCTACCGAAGACAGGTATTAGTTGAGTACTTAGGTAACCACCTATTGTGTACAACTAATGTGTGTTTGTGACATTTAAAAACTATTAATTAATGTGTATGTTCAGTTATTTTAATTGGGTGCACACAGTATTTTCAAGTGAAGGAGGAATGTTGTGTTCACCACTAGATGGCAGAGGTGACTAAGGTTGAAGGTAGAAAGGTGATGAAGAAGAGATATTAGATGATGCTGTGCACCTGTTGTGTAGATATATAACTGGCTGTTTTAATGTAATGAAGATGACAATGGATGAATAAAGACTGTGAAATGTACTGCTGCTTGAAGTCCTGCTTCGTCCCTAAAGTGCAAACATAACATACTGTAATGTACATTTACCTATTTATAAAAATAAAAAAACTGGTTATATACTGTACAGTATATTTTTAATAAATACTGTAGATAAATGTACAGTACTGTACAGTCACCAAGCACTTAGCCTATCCTAACACAGTTTTTAAAGATGAAGGAGTGAGTTGAATTGTCTCCCTCCTCCCTGCAGGCTCCATTCCCATAAAGGGAGCTAGCTCCCTTTATGTGAAAGGGAGACAATTCAACTCACTCCTTCATCTTTAAAAACTGTGTTAGGATAGGCTAAGTGCTTGGTGACTGTACAGTACTGTACATGTATTCATTTATTTTAAAAAAAACTTTTTTTTTTTTTTTACTTACAAATTTTCGTCAGACGAGCAGCCCGTAGGTACGGAACTCGGTCATAAGTCGGGGACTACCTGTAACTCATCATTACTAGGGGTGTAACGGTACGCTAAAATCACATTTCTGTTCGGTTCAACTACAATGAGGGCTCGGTTCAGTTTATTTTCGGTACAAAAAAAAGACAAAATAAAGACTTACAAAATGTTTATTTTGAAAATATGCCAAAAATATGTTCGTATTGGATTGTAGTAATAAATAAAAGTGACCCATTTGGATGATATTTTAAATAAACAGCACTACAATAAATAAACTATATTAACAATAATAAAAATCTTAATAAATACAATAACAGTCAGAACCAGAACAATAAGCAGCAACAGACTGTTTACAATCTAACTAATCAAGTTTTTGTCCAGTAGCAGCAGTGTGGCTGTATTTGTCCTCATCATTCACAACCCCTTCTTGGTGGGACAGGTCCTGGAAAAGTTCAGAGTTCAGTTCAGTCATCCCACACTTCTTAGTTGCAGGTGATCTCTGGTGGGTGTCTGTCCCTGAAGTGGAAGAAGAGAGCAGCTACCTCTGTCCCAGACTGGAAATAAAACACAAAGAGGTAAAAAAAAAAGTTAATAAGATTTTGATTTTAAATAAAACAGATTTTTTAGATAGTAATAATAAAAGAACAATACCTCTTCTTAAACGGTTGAATCACTCATCATCATCATCATCATCATCATCATCATCATCATCATCATCATCATCATCATAATCAGGGCTTTAATCAGCTCCAGGGCTTGTTGACAATATCAGTTTTAGTTTTTTCATAAAGAGCTGAACTTTTTGAGTGATGGATGTTCGTAGCGAGGATCAATAACTTTAAAGCTTACGCATATAACAACATTCAGACTTAGATTGATAGATTTAAAAACTCATACAGTTTGTGTTATTGCTCTGGACCGCTCTGAATTACCTGATGAAGTTGTTTTAATGCTGCTGCTGTTAGCGCTGTTTGTAACAGCTGCTGTTTCTTCGTTCACATTCCGATGACGTAGTTTCAAGCGCGTTCACGTTAGACGTGTTGCTGCTGCAGAGCCAATCTTCATGAAACAACGTCCACACGCACAGCTTTGAATGTACGCTCGTCTTAACAAGAAAGCCATAATGTTCGCAAACAGGAGACCGGAGCGAGAAGCTAATGGCTAAATAATGCTGCGCGTGCTGCGCGAAAATAGCTCTGTGCTGAAACGCGCCCAGGAAATTTTGTTCCGCGGCGCATATATTAACGTTCAATGAGTGAAAAAAATAACCGAAACGGTACATCTGAGGCTACTCAGTGTCGCGCTCCTGCCGCGTGGCCACCTGGTGGGTGTTCCTTTGCCTGCGGGCGTGCTTGGGGCCCTCACTGTCTGGGGTTGGGCGCTTGGGCGTGTGTCGGCTCGGCCTAGTGGCTGCCTGGTGGGGCTCGGGTCTCCTGGTCCTGTCGGGTCTGGGCCTGAGGGGTGGGCGTCCCCGGTGCCCGGGCTTCGGTGTCCGGCCATGGGGCTACGTTGGTGCAGCGGGCTTCGGCGGGGGGCTGAAAACCACACACCTGCTCACTTCCTGAACGTGAAACCTCTCATAAAAACAGCAGCAGCAGGAACAAAATAAGACCCTGCTGTTTCTTGTTGATCACTCGTAATAACTTCTGCTTCACGAACTGAAGACAAATCGCTAAAATATCAACTTTTAAATTGCTAAATTCGTCTGATGCGTCTGCATTCTTCGCCATTGTTTTTCAATGCGCATTCGAGCAGGAATCTGGACGCTACGTCACAGATCACCTGTGCGGAAATATCCGGATTTACCGTGTAAAAAAACGGCGCGCAGTGTAAACTCTTTTTGAGAAGAATTTTCATTAATGCAACATTGTTTTTACAAAAACGATCATAGTTCAATGTTAAAATATATACTGTATATGTTGTGCCATTTTATGCAAAGTTCAAAGATGATGTCAGGGGAGCTTTAAAGCTGCTATATGTAACTTTTCTAACAATATATTTTTAACATATTTCTTCACTCTGTCACTAGATTGATGTTAGAGAGGTAATCTCTGAAAAAAACTAAAAAAAAATATTGTCCCCTTGCTTCTCCAGGTGGTAAATAAGCATTTCTAAAAAGAAAAAGTGACCCGCCATTTTCCAGCCAATAAAAACAAAGTTTGTAACCAGCCAATAAAAACCGAGCTTGAATTTGAATCAGCCAATAAAAACAGAGCTTGAATTTGAATTTCAACAGACCACAAGGGGGCAGAGCCATATATGGCTCTGAGGGGGAGGGATCAGAATGCTTTG
This sequence comes from Garcialebias charrua, assembly GCA_038048925.1. Classification (NCBI taxonomy): domain Eukaryota; kingdom Metazoa; phylum Chordata; class Actinopteri; order Cyprinodontiformes; family Rivulidae; genus Garcialebias; species Garcialebias charrua. Next base: position 5,296 of record JBBPBX010046631.1, on the reverse strand, counting down.
CTTGTTGAATTTTTTTCTAAGTGCTGATGTTCTACAGAAACTGCAGACTTCACCTTTAAGTATCTCATGGTCTTGTTCACGAATGAGGGAAAACTGGAGCGTGAGATCGATAGGTGGATAGGTACAGCGTCCGCAGTGAAGCGGGCGCTGTACCGGTCTGTCGTGGTGAAGAGAGAGCTGAGTCAAAAGGCAAAGCTCTCAATTTACCGATCGATCTACGTTCCCACCCTCATCTATGGTCATGAGCTTTGGGTTGTGACCGAAAGAACGAGATCTCGGATACAAGCGGCTGAAATGAGTTTTCTCCGCAGGGTGTCTGGACTCTCCCTTAGAGATAGGGTGAGAAGCTCGGTCATCCGGGAGGGACTCAGAGTAGAGCCGCTGCTTCTCCACATCGAGAGGAGCCAGTTGAGGTGGCTCGGGCATCTGGTTAGGATGCCTCCTGGACGCCTCCCTGGTGAGGTGTTCTGGGCATGTCCCACTGAGAGGAGACCCAGAGGAAGACCCAGGACATGTTGCAGGGACTATGTTTCTCGGCTGGCTTGGGAACGCCTTGGGATTCCCCCAGAGGAGCTGGCCCAAGTGGCTGGGGAGAAGGAAGTCTGGGCCTCCTTACTTAGGCTACTACCCCTGCGACCCGACCCCGGATAAGCGGAAGAAAATGGATGGATGGAGGGATAAACCTAACATTTGCTTAATAAATGTGCTCTGCCACACAGTCAAAAGGAAGGAAATGTAGATCAACGCAATTAAAACACAATTGTTTTGCTTCAACTTTACTGCATTGCTGATAATAATTCATCATTTATAAAAACAAGAAACATGACCCTTCATTTTCTTTTCTTCAGCCACCAAATTTTCAGCTTCACTTTTCCAATCTCCAAACAAACGGACAGTATCCCAGAAGGTTTTAGGAAAGGTGTGGTCTTAGTACCTGCTAAGCTGTGACAGGGTATCCGCGTGGTTGTAAAAGGTATTAAAATGTAGTTAGAAAATTTAACACAAATTACCCCCATTAAAAAGTATTAAAAAGTAATAAACATCATCTGACGAGGTATACATTTTTTTTAAACGTACACAGTTATACTTTTCTCATTATGTCTGCAAAAAAATGTCTGTGAATTTATTTATCTTTTCTAATTTTATGTTCGAGTAGGACCTTAGCTAAAACAATGATGTCATATCGTCGGTCAGTGTGTGTTCGCACCTACAGCTGGACGAGGCGAGGCTTCTTGTCATGTCTGTAAAAAGAAACAGGAAAGAGGAATGTGGCTTGATCCTCCGACAATAACAAGAAAAGTACCTAAACAATTATTTTTTAGCTCGAAATTATAACAATGGTATGTCTCAGTCTAACGTTTTCTAATAAATGCACTTTAATGGTCAAGTCAGCTTTTAGTTTCGCTGCCTGTGTGCTCCATGAACGCGCAGAGGACGAGAAACAGAAAAGAGGAACGTGTTTCGTTTCTCCGACTTTTTTTATTTTTATTTTTATTTTTTAATTTTTTATTTATCAGGAGAACATACAACAATTAACAATACATACATTTTACGAAACTTACATGACTTCTCCAAATAAAAAAATTTTTTCTCCCCTTTTCTCCCCTCCCCTCCCTCCCCCCTCCCACAACCAAACATATCACACCCCACTAACCTAACCAAAAACAAGACGAAATGAACAAAAAAAATAAAATAAAAAATAAAATAAATAAAAAAAAAATAAATAAATAAAAATAAAAAAAATAAATAAAAAAATAAAAATAAAAAAAAATAAAAAAGGGGGGGAGGAGGGGGGATAGGACGGCATCAAAAAACTAAAAGGAAACGAGTGTTTTACCCATTCATTTATTCTTCAGAGTTAAGTCACATGGTAGTGTGATGAGTTAGTCCCATCAGTCTGTGCATTGAGCATGAATCAGGGTATCAGTCTGTATGTTGTGAAGGCAAAGATTTTACATATGACACAAAGGGTGCCCATTTATAAGTAAATTTTTCAGAACTACCTTTCACTGTTAATGAAATTTTTTCTATTTTCAAGAATGATCTTACGGTGTTAAGCCATTGCGATGTGGATGGAGGTGTGGGAGATTTCCAAGCGAGCAAAATACAACGCCTGGCAAGGAGAGAACAGAAGGCCAGGACCTCCCCCTGCTGGCGGGATAGGTTAAGTGTGGTCCCTGGAACTCCAAAAATGGCAATAAGTGGATCACTCTGAATCTGGATCTTAAAAACTCCTGAGAGTATGGAGAAGAAGTATTTCCAGAACCCTTGTAATTTTGGGCAAAAGAAAAACATATGACTTAAGTTGCAAGGTGAGGCCTGACATCTATCACATTGGTCTGAAATTGAAGGGAAAATTTTTGATAGACGGGACTTTGAAAAATGTACTCTATTTATTACTTTAAACTGTATTAATTGTAGTCTGGCACATGGTGTACTCTGGCGTATGCTGAGAATAACTTTATCCCACCATGACTCTGACAGTTCAACACCCAATTCCCGTTCCCATGCAGTTCTGGTTTTACCTGATGAGTCGGCCTCAATTGCCATAAGTTTTCCATAAATAATAGAAAGAGGAGATTTCAGATTAGGCTTCAAAGCTAGGAATTCGACCCATGGTGGGTCAGTAGGCAAAGTTGGAAAATTTGGAAACCGTGATGAAACGCAATGTCTAATTTGGAAATAAAGAAACAAATGTGAAGTGGGTAGATTAAATTTAGAAGACAATTCTGAAAAACTAAGGAACAAACCATCTTCGTAAAGGTCTCTCATTGTTCTAATACCTCTCTCATGCCAAATTCTATAGGCAGCATTAGTAGATGCTGGAGAGAAAATGTGATTCTTTAATAACGGCATTTTATTAGATGGTAATACAAATTTAAAATGGGACCTAAATTGTGACCAGATCCTGAGTGTGGAAAGCACTATAGGATTTGTAGTAACAGAGGATAGTTTAATTGGTAATGATGAATAAATAATTGAGGCAGGTGAAAAAGATGCAGAAATCGATTGAACTTCAAGTTTGCACCAAATCAGATCCGGTGAATTTAACCAATAATTCAGTTTATGAATATGCGAGGACCAGTAATACATTGTAAAATTAGGTAGAGAAAGACCACCATTTGTGGTGAACTGTTGTAATAAAGAAAGTCTCATTCTGGGGGCCTTTCCATTCCACAAAAAGGAAGAGACCATCTGATCCAGGGACCTGAAGAACTGTTTGGGCAAAAACAGAGGGATGTTTTGATATAAAAACAGAAGTCTAGGTAGCACATTCATTTTGATAATATTAATCCTGCCAATTAGTGAAAGAGGGAGAGAGTTCCACCTCTGAAGGTCTGATGCAATTTGGGAGACTAGTGGGGTATAATTCTGAGAAAACATCGAGGGCAGAGTACGTGCAATATTAATTCCCAAATATCTAAACCCCGAGGGACTGAGCCTAAAAGGGATATCAGAAGGCTTAAGCTTTAAAGCTAATGAATTCACTGGGTAGCATTCGGTTTTAAGTGAATTAATTTTATAGCCGGAATACGATCCAAATTTTTCCAGAGTATTTAAAATTGGGGGAAGGCTACATAATGGGTCAGAAACATACAGGAGAAGGTCATCTGCATATAAGGACAGTTTAAGCTCGACGCCAGAGCGGATGATTCCGTGAAAAGAAGAAAGGGATCTTAGGGCAACAGAAAGAGGCTCAATGGCTAACGCAAACAAGAGGGGGGAAAGAGGGCAACCCTGTCTAGTACCACGCCCCACCGAAAAATAATCCGATTGGATGGAATTAGTAAGAATACATGCTTGAGGAGATGTATAAAGTAGTTTGATCCAGGACACAAACCTCTCTCCAAAACCAAACCTATTAAGAGCGGCAAAGAGATACTCCCATTCTACTCGATCAAAAGCTTTCTCGGCGTCAAGAGAAATGATTACTTCAGGAGACTTGGGGGAATGAGTTGAAAAAATTGTGTTCAATATTGTACGGGTATTAAAAAACAACTGGCGACCTTTGATGAATCCATTTTGTTCTTGTGAGATAATCAGAGGGAGAACTGTCTCAAGCCGAGTTGCGAGTATTTTGGACAAAATCTTAAAATCCACATTCAAGAGTGAAAGGGGTCTATAAGACTCGCAAGCAGTAGGATCTTTATCCTTCTTTAACAGGAGAGAGATTGAAGCTTGAGTCAAGGTGGGAGGTAGCAGGCCACGCCCGAATGACTCATTATAAACCTCGAGAAGAAGAGGGGCTATCTTATCTTTAAATTTTTTGAAAAATTCGGCAGAGAAACCATCCGAGCCAGGTGTTTTACCACTTTGCATATTCTTAATTGACTCTAATATTTCTTCTAATTTAATGGGAGCCTCAAGTTGGTCAGAAATCAATTTGTCTATCCTAGGAATGTCAATATTCTGAAGAAAGGCGAGTAGCTCGTTTGAGTCTGCTTGTAGTTCAGATTTATACAGATCGCAGTAGAATTTTTTAAAGGTGTCACTAATGGAGACAGGGTCTGAGACAAGGTTGCCCGATCGATCCTTGATTTGCGATATTGTGTGAGAGCTAGCCTTTCGTTTCAGTTGATGTGCCAAAAGTCTACTTGGTTTTTCCCCATGCTCATAATAAGTGGCTCGAGATCGGATTAAGAGACGCTCCGCATCAGATGTTGTTAAAAGATCAAGTTCCATTTGAAGATCCTGTCGCTGTTTCAGCAAATCGTGTGACGGATTAACGGCATTTTGCCTGTCAATATTCTGAATTTTTGTTGATATTTCTGATATCTTAGTGCGTAGATTTTTATTGACATTAGCTGAAAAAGAAATAATCTGACCACGAATATAGGCTTTTAATGTTTCCCATAATAGTGAGGGAGAAATTGTATCGCTCTTATTGAACATTAGGAAATCGTCAATTGCTGATAAGATGAATTTATTAAATGGCTCATCTGATAACAGGAGACTATTAAATCTCCAACGAGGACTAGAACGGGGTTTATTTATAAAGTTTATATCAATGCTTAGAGGAGAATGGTCTGAGATAACAATCGGATAGTATTCAGAAGAAGTGACTCTCTGCATTAAAGAGCTGTCAACAAAAAAATAATCTATACGGGAATAGGATTGGTGCACCTGCGAGTAAAAAGAATAGGTCCTTGTTAGTGGATTCTGTGCCCTCCATGGATCTACATATCCATTTTGGGACATAAAATCCAAAATAGATTTAGACATATTAGACTGTGTGCAGGGCCGAGACGAAGAGCGATCTAATGATGTGTTCATAACACAATTCAGGTCCCCAGCT
>JBBPBX010046630.1:0-21739 GCA_038048925.1 Garcialebias charrua | reverse complement strand
AAAATAGAATCTAGGGAAAGGATGCCATGAACTACACACTCTTGCTCAGTAGGTGGCGGTATGCACCTGAACGTTGTTTGCAATCCGCCAATAAATTAGAAGAAGAAGAAGTTTCCTGTCATGTTTCCTTCTCGCGCGCATTTCAGAATCAGAATCAGTTCTTTTGGATGTTTTTTCACCGTCGTCGCAGGTCTGACTGTCTGTTAGTTGAAGTAGTGTGTTCTCCTCTTAGGGGCTGCGACGGTTTAACCTTCGTTCAAGTATTTCTGCTGTTCGTTGGAGACTACAGTGGTTTCACCTCTCTCCCAACTTGCAGCGTCTAACTACTGTGTGACTCAACTCTGGTGAGTAGTCTTTTTACTGGTGAGTAGTCTTTTTACTGGTGAGTAGTCTTTTTACTGGTGAGTAGTCTTTTTACTGGTGAGTAGTCTTTTTACTTCTATTCAGTGGTGGAGAACGTAGGCTACTCAAACACTACTTCAGTAAGAGTACAAATAAACAGACAAACATGTACTCTAGTAAAAGTAGAAGTACCATATTAATGTTTTTACTTGTAAAAGTAAATAAGTACTTGCTTTTAAAAATACTTAAAGTATTAAAGTAAAAGTACTTGCTGAATTACTTAATACAATGGTCTACAGTATCATTAAGTGCATCTACTCTATGTATATTGTCTGTAATACATTAATAGTGTTGAGACATTTTAATGAACAATCAGAGAGAGTCAGAGTCAGAGAGTCTTTATTGTCATTTGCACCGCATGTGGTACATGAGATGAAAACGAGATTATGTACACGAGGTCCCAGTTACATCCAACAACAAATGAAAGAGAAAAACAGTAATAACATCTAGAACTAACTAAGAAAAGCATCAACTAGTAATACACTAAGCCTAATATAGTGGGAATAAACAGCAGCACGAACATGAGTTTGTATGAGCAGATGGTCACAGATGAACACAGATGAATACAGCAACAAGAAAACAGATCAGCATCAGTATGATGTGATATTTTGCAGTGTTTATTTTTTATTTTATTTTTATTTATTCATGAGTCTAACAGCCTCAGGGTAGAAGCTGTTCCTCAGTCTAGTGGTTCTACACTTGATGCTCCTCAACCTCCGTCCTGAGGGGAGTGGGGCAAAGAGTGAGTGTGCTGGATGAGTGAGGTCTTTCATGATGCAGGTGGCTCTTTTCCTGCATCTGGAGGTGTAAATGTCTGTGATGGTGGGGAGACTGACTCCAACAGACTTCTGTGCAGCCTTCACCACTCTCTGCAGAGCTTTCCTCTCTTCAACTGTGCAGCCTCCATGCCACACGTTGATGCTGGAGCACAGAACAATGCTGCAGATAGTGCATGTTTTTATTGTGTTTACTCTGTGACACAGTTCACACTTGGACTTGTGATTCTGTGCGTCAGAATTTCAGAGATGACATGCAGAGTTAAATGCCATTAAGCAAAATAAGGAAGATGAATGATTTTACCTATGAAAGTTTTTATTTAACACAAACCAATGTGTCATTTTAACTGCAGTAAACATTTAAGCAAAGGTTGTCTGTCTGAAAAAAGGAGCATTAGACCTAACAAAGGAACATGTTCTGATCACTTCAACTCCTGTTTGGTACTGTATCATCTCTAGTTAAAATACAGTACAGTCTAGTAGGGCTGGGCCATATCATATCGTTACCGGTAATACCGGTATAAAAAGCTTGCCCGGGCAAAAATCTTATATCATGATATGCTAATTTCATGACGTAATACGTCAGGGCGCACCGCCCCTTAACACCCGAGCGCTTTAAACAACTGCGCACATCCCCTCCAGTCTGTACTGGTGTAAAACGCTAATTAGTTACTGCTAAAATGTTAAAAACAACGCGCGCGCGTCTCAGCTTCTCTCCCCCCCTGCTCTGCAGGCAGACAGCTGTCCCCCCCTCCCCGCTCCGCTCTGAGCAGCCGTGTCCTCGCTGGAAACTGTGTTACAAACACGCGCGGCTCCACAGTCACTCCTGTGATGTTTCTCTGCACGCTCAATAACCTTGCTGGTTTATAGCAGACGTTGCTTTATTGTTTAAGCTGCACAAATACAGACTGCATGATCCTCCTCCGCTCCGTTCTCTGACTTTCTTTCACACCCGAACCTGCGCGCCTACGTCACGCTCTCACTGGTGGCGGTGCGTTCACTGGCACTCTGTAATTTACATGCACAGCACTGCTGTATACATTACAACTCCATCAGAGACAGATCCGTTAAAAAAATGAATCAGAGGAATGACACAAACTTCATTTTATTTAGGCTAGTTGTTTTAGGAAACTACACCTGCACTTTAAAAATGTTTGTTATTTAGATTGGAAAAAGTCTGCACAAAATATAGATAAAAAAAAAACCACAAAAACTAAAGTGCAGGTGTAGTTTTACTTGGAGACTAAATACTTTACTAAATAAAGTAATTTCAGTAAAATTACCCCTTGTTGTTTTTAAAAATTTTATATAATACTGCAAAGCAACATGTACTTATTTGATTTTTTTTTTTTAGGCTATATCACGAAATTTATCGTTATCGTGATAATACTCTGAAATATCACGATATAATTTTTGAGGCATATCGCCCACCCCTACAGTCTAGTCAACCTTGTAATGGGTCAATAGTGAACAATATTTTAAGTTCCTGACACCATTTTCAAAACTTGGAACTGAGTGTCGAGACATTTAGAGACATCTCTTGTCTCCTGTCCTAACATGAACTGACACATTTTAATATTGCAGCAAGAATTTCTTGTTCAAGTTCAGAAGAAGTTGGTTTTCAACATTTTGAGTCCATTCTGGCTCTTTTGGGAGAGAAAATCTGTCCTGCTGTACTGAACAGTCTTTCAATAATCTTTCAATATGTAACACATATGAGAAGAAATATTGTATACATATATATTTTTAATTGAATGGGCCAATAGGTTCGACTACTGGAGCACCGTAGAGTGTTTAAATGACACACATAGGCAGTTGGGTGAGTTTAAGTAACAACTGACTTTAGTAATATAAACCTTGAAATTGACAACAGCTGTACAGGACACAACAATTAAGAAAATAAAATTACACACAATAAAATACAATAAATAATACAACTACTAGGCCTAGTGCTAATTCTTATCTTTAAATCTTTCGGGTGCACCCTGGTAATCCATCCATCCATCCATCCATCCATCCATTTTCTTCCGCTTATCCGGGGTCGGGTCGCGGGGGTAGCAGCCTAAGTAGGGAGGCCCAGACTTCCCTCTCCCCAGCCACTTGGAGCAGCTCCTCTGGGGGAATCCCAAGGCGTTCCCAGGCCAGCCGAGAAACATAGTCCCTCCAGCGTATCCTGGGTCTTCCTCTGGGTCTCCTCCCGGTGGGACATGCCCGGAACACCTCACCAGGGAGGCGTCCAGGAGGCATCCTAACCAGATGCCCGAGCCACCTCAACTGGCTCCTCTCGATGTGGAGAAGCAGCGGCTCTACTCCGAGTCCCTCCCGGATGACTGAGCTTCTCACCCTATCTCTAAGGGAGAGTCCAGCCACCCTGCGGAGAAAACTCATTTCAGCCGCTTGTATCCGAGATCTTGTTCTTTCGGTCATAACCCAAAGCTCATGACCATAGATGAGGGTGGGAACGTAGATCGATCGGTAAATTGAGAGCTTTGCCTTTTGACTCAGCTCTCTCTTCACCACGACAGACCGGTACAGCGCCCGCTTCACTGCGGACGCTGCACCTATCCGCCTATCGATCTCACGCTCCAGTTTTCCCTCATTCGTGAACAAGATCCCGAGATACTTAAACTCCTCCACTTGGGGCAGGACCTCCTCCCCGACCCGGAGAGGGCACGCTACCCTTTTCCGGCTCAAGACCATGGCCTCGGATTTGGAGGAACTGATCCTCATCCCGGCCGCATCGCATTCAGCTGCAAACCGCTCCAGTGAAAGCTGTAGATCACGAGCTGATGAAGCCAATAGGACCACATCATCTGCAAAAAACAGAGAAGCGATTCTAAGGCCACCAAAACGGATCCTCTCAACACCTTGGCTGCGCCTAGAAATTCTGTCCATAAAAGTTATAAACAGAATCGGTGACAAAGGGCAACCTTGGCGGAGTCCAACTCTCACCGGAAACGAGCCTGACTTACTGCCGGCAATGCGGACCAAGCTCTGACACCGGTCGTACAGGGACCTAACAGCCCATATCAATGGGCCTGGTACCCCATACTCCCGGAGTACCCGCCACAGAACCCCCCGAGGGACGCGGTCGAATGCCTTTTCCAAGTCTACAAAGCACATGTAAACTGGTTGGGCAAACTCCCACGCACCCTCCAGGACCCTGTTGAGGGTGTAGAGCTGGTCTAGTGTTCCACGACCAGGACGAAAACCACACTGCTCCTCCTGAATCCGAGGTTCGACTATCCGACGGACCCTCCTCTCCAGAACCCCTGAATAGACCTTACCAGGGAGGCTTAAGAGTGTGATCCCTCTATAGTTGGAACACACCCTACGGTCCCCCTTTTTGAATAGGGGAACCACCACCCCAGTCTGCCAATCCAAGGGAACTGCCCCCGATGTCCACGCGATATTGCAGAGTCGCGTAAGCCAACACAACCCCACAACATCCAGAGCCCTAAGGAACTCAGGACGAATCTCATCCACCCCCGGAGCCTTGCCACCGCGGAGCTTTTTAACCACCTCGGCGACCTCCGCACCAGAGATTGGAGAGCCCGATCCAAAGTCCCCAGGCTCCGCTTCCTCAGTGGAAGACGTGCCAGTAGGATTGAGGAGGTCTTCGAAGTATTCCGCCCACCGACTCACAACATCCCGAGTTGAGGTCAACAGCACGCCATCCCCACCATAAATGGTGTTGGTCGCGTACCGCTTTCCCCCCCTGAGACGCCGGATGGTGGACCAGAATCGCCTCGAAGCCGTACGGAAGTCATTCTCCATGGCCTCTCCGAACTCCTCCCACGCCCGAGTTTTTGCCTCAGCAACCACCCGAGCCGCATGCCGCTTGGACTGCCGGTACCTATCTGCTGCTTCCGGGGTCCCACAGGCTAAAAAGGCCCAATAGGACTCCTTCTTCAGCTTGACAGCATCCCTCACCGCCGGTGTCCACCACCGGGTTCGAGGGTTGCCACCACGACAGGCACCAACAACCTTGCGGCCACAACTCCGATAAGCTGCCTCGACAATAGAGGCGCGAAACATGGTCCACTCGGGCTCAATGTCCCCCGCCTCCCTCGGAACGTGTTCAAAGCTCTCCCGGAGGTGGGAGTTAAAGCTCCGTCTTACGGGAGACTCTGCCAGACGTTCCCAGCAGACCCTCACAATACGTTTGGGTCTGCCAGGTCTGACCGGCATCCTCCCCCACCATCGGAGCCAACTCACCACCAGGTAGTGGTCAGTGGACAGCTCCGCCCCTCTCTTCACCCGAGTGTCCAGGACATGCGGCCGCAGATCAGATGAGACGACAACAAAGTCGATCATTGAACTACGACCTAGGGTGTCCTGGTGCCAAGAGCACATATGGACACCCTTATGCCTGAACATGGTGTTTGTTATGGACAATCCATGACGAGCACAGAAGTCCAACAACAGAACACCACTCGGGTTCAGATCAGGGGGGCCGTTCCTCCCAACCACACCCCTCCAGGTCTCACTGTCATTGCCCACGTGAGCGTTGAAGTCCCCCAGCAGAACAAGGGAGTCCCCAGGAGGCGCACCCTCCAATACCCCCTCCAAGGACTCCAAAAAGGGTGGGTAATCTGCGCTGCCGTTCGGCGCATAGGCACAAACAACAGTCAGAGCCCGTCCCCCCACACGTAGGCGAAGGGAGGCTACCCTCTCGTTCACCGGGGTGAACCCCAACGTACAGGCACCGAGATGGGGGGCAACAAGTATGCCCACTCCTGCTCGGCGCCTCTCACCAGGGGCAACTCCAGAGTGGAAGAGTGTCCAACCCCTCTCAAGGAAACTGGTTCCAGAGCCAGAGCCATGCGTTGAGGTGAGTCCGACTATTTCTAGCCGGAACCTCTCAACCTCACACACTAGCTCAGGCTCCTTCCCCACCAGAGAGGTGACATTCCATGTCCCAATGGCCAGCTTCTGTAGCCGAGGATCAGACCGCCAGGGTCCCCGCCCTCGGCCACCACCCATTCCCTGGTAATCTGAATTCTAAATTAATGGAAACAGATTAATCAATTTCAGTTCCAATCTAGGTTCAACTCAACACCATTCACATAAGGAAATTCTCCTACACAGCAGTTTGTTACAATGTCCCAAATAAATAAATAAATACTGGTCCAAAAAGTATTGTTCAAAAGTCCAGGATGAAACAATAAAAATAAACAATGTCAGTCAATGTTCACATAACCAAATGTGTGTGAAGATGAGAGTGATACAGCCTACCACACCGCAGGGTGCAGCAGGACTCCAAATGGAAAAGAAGGGATCCAGTTCTTTCTAAGTCCAGGTGGGAAGCTCGCCATCAAAGTCACAGGAGGAATCCACCTCAGGAACAATCCAGTGTAAAAAAAAAAAAACCTGACCGATCTCAATGCGACACGTTTGGGCAACACTTATGGTGGCTTTCAGTCCGGAACGTGGAGCACTTCAGCTGAACGGAGAACGAGATGAACTTCAAAGAAAACTCTAACAGTGCTCGACAGAAAACTGAAGTTCAGTCTTTTTTTTTTCTCACTTCACAACTTCCAGCTTAGAAGTCCGAAGATAAACAGCAATTCTGTCTAAAAAAGGGTTTTGTTCAAGTTCATATCCCTTATTTCAACCGTTTTAACACACAGACCGTCAAGCTGCACGGCTTGACAATCTCCTACCGTTGGTGGGTCTCTGACGCAACACCAATCCGGCTTCAGAAGCGGGAAAAAAATGGGCGGAACCTACTGCGTCAGTCTGCTTTCTGATTGGTTTATGCACACTGGAAACAAAACTTCCTATTGGCTAGGTAGACTACCTAGCTTCCTTAACCTCTGTTTCTTAAAAAGACGGTACCCATTTTTTATATGGGTTACACCCTCCCCTCTGAAGGGTATGCCCGTCCCTGGGCATCTGCAATGTGGCACGGATGTGACACGGCTTACACATGCCTGACGGAATTATGGGATACATTCTCAAAACCATTCAGGGAGCTAATCAATGCCTCACTAAGACCCTGGAAAAGAGAATTTACCACCATTATCAACGGATTTCCTAATGTCACATAATCTAATCTCTTAGGCTTTGTGTGCACTCTTTTAGAGCGACGAAGAAATGTTTCAGCATCAAGATTTCATTTTCTTTCTGCTCCCTTCATTTTATCCTACTTGTATTCTTGTATCTGATGAAACTGTCTTGTATTGTACTTTTAAAATGAATGAATAAAGATCAAATCAAATCAAATCAAATCTTGAAGTCCATCAGTCTGAAACTGTAAGGGCTCAGGCTGGGCAGTAACAGGTGCATTTGTATCACACAACACCTATCATCACATGCTACATTTGAACTCATTTCATTTTCTGGGGGAGTTTCCTCAGACTGTTGAAAGTCCAAACACTGTGGGGATCTGTTAACTGAATTCAGTTCAGGTATAACGTCTGCTTCAGATAAGTTGTCATGTTCAGGTGAGTTGTCATGTTCAGGTGAGTTGACATTTTCTGGTGAGTTGACATTTTCTGGTGAGTTGACATTTTCTGGTGAGTTCACATTTTCTGGTGAGTTGACATTTTCAGGTGAGTTGACATTTTCAGGTGAGTTGACACTTTCAGGTGAGTTGACACTTTCTGGTACAACATATGTATCGGTTTTTGATGTAATATGTGGAAAGAATGTCCAATCAGGTACATCATCCAAATCTGACATGATCTCCTCTTCACTCTCGATGACTGGACATTGTCTTGTTCTGGGTCTCTTGTTTGGATGAGGTTTGACTGCTTCAGGTTCTGCAGCTGCTGACAGGAATCCACATGGCAGAAGCAAATCTCTGTGTAGAGTCCGCACTGGTCCATCTTTACTTTCCGGCTTGACTGTGTAAACTGGCATTTCTCCAGCTTGCTTGAGGACAATATAAACATCCTCCTCCCACTTATCTGCCAATTTGTGTTTTCCACGCAGCTTCACATTTCGTACGAGAACTCTGTCTCCTGTCTGCAATGTTGATTCAATCACTCGTCTGTCAAATCTGGCTTTATTGCGACTGGCATTCTTTGCTGCATTACTAGTAGCAATACGGTAACTTTCTTCCAACCTTGATTTTAAACTGCCAACATACTGGGAATGAGTCGGCTTACTGGCATTGGTGGGCAATCTGAAGATCAAGTCAATGGGTAGTCTGGGCTGTCTCCCAAACATTAATTCGTACGGAGAAAATCCAGTCACGTCACTCTTTGTACAATTATAAGCATGTACCAGAGGTTTGACAAAGTCTTTCCAGCGGAGTTTATCTGACTTGTCAAGTGTTCCAAGCATCTGAAGAAGAGTGCGATTAAATCTTTCAACCGGATTTCCCCTGGGATGGTATGGAGTTGTGCGCACTTTCCTGATGCCAATAAGTTTACAGAGTTCCTTAATGGTTTGTGATTCGAAATCAGCACCCTGATCGCTAAGGAGCTTTTCAGGAAAACCATAATGAACCATGAAATTTTCCCAGAGACACTTCGCTACGGTCTGTGCTCGTTGGTTTGGAGTTGGTATAGCCAATGCATATTTTGTAAAATGATCGGTTATTACAAGAACATCCTTTGTATTCGAGCGGTCTGGCTCTATTGATAAAAAGTCAATGCACACCAGTTCAAGAGGTCGGTAGGTTTTAATGTTCATTAGTGGTGCGGCTTTTTCTGGAGGTGTTTTTCGGCGAATACATCGCTCACAGGCTTTAACCATTTTCTCTATGGTCATGTACATTTTCGGCCAGTAAAATCTGGTTCTTGCCAATTCTACTGTTCGTTCGACTCCAAGATGGCCCATATCATGATGAAGACTCTTAAGTGCTGTAGCTCTTAGTTCTTCAGGAAGCACAAGCTGATATGAGATGTTTTGACCATCCTGTCGCTTACGATAGAGCACTCCATTCTGCATCTCCAACCGAGACAACTCTCTAAGTAACAAGGGTAGTTCTGGTAACTCCAACCTAAGGCTGGGGCATGGAGTTTCACCAGTCTCCAATAGTACAATGACTGCATTGCAGGATCTAGTGCTTGTTTTTGCCTCAACTCTTCTTCTGAAAATGAATGGACAAGAGGGGATCCATCCACTTGCTCCTGCTGGAAGCAGTCGGGAATAGCTGTGGACTGGTGAGTGAGAGATTCAACTAATGTCAACCCAGGAGTGGTGGCTTGAACATCAGTCCCTGCTGAAGTGACCATATGACGTTCACATATTGCCTTAATCACCTCCTGGGGAACAGTTTCTGGACTGTGAGGATGGCTCAGATGGTACAGTGTGAACTGCCGGATTCTCTCACTTTCTTTCTTGGATGCATAATCATCCTTGGGTGGATCGTGAGGTCGGCGAGAGAGTGCATCTGCATCTAAATTTTGCTTTCCCGCTCTGTACTGAAGACTGAATGAGTAAGTAGAAAGACTGGACAACCACCTGTACCCTGTCGCATCAAGCTTCGCGGATGTTAAAATATATGTAAGTGGGTTGCTGTCAGTCACTACTGTGAAGTCTGTACCATATAGGTAATCAGAAAACTTTTCTGTGACTGCCCACTTAAGGGCCAAGAATTCAAGCTTATGAGCTGGGTACTTTCTCTCGCTTTTTGAAAGACCTCGACTTGCAAAAGCTATGACTCGAGATTGACCATCTTGAACCTGATATAATGCAGCCCCAAGGCCAACAGTGCTGGCATCTGTATGGAGGACATACGGAAGCTGGGGGTCTGCAAATCCCAAGACTGGAGCTGATGTTAGCTTACTTATTATGTCATCAAAGGCTTCCTGACATTGGGACGTCCACCGCTGACCAAAGGACTCCTTTGGGTTGCGATAGTCTAAGTTAGGATTTATTTTCTGTCTCTTGTTCAACTTTCTAAATGGTGGATAACCGGAAGTTAGTTCATTAAGTGGCTTTACAGTAGTAGAGTACCCCTGAATGAACCGTCGGTAGTATCCAGCAAACCCTAAAAAGGATTGGAGCTCTTTAAGATTTGTGGGGATCGGCCAGGTCTTTAAGGCCTGAACTTTCTCGGGGTCGGTTTCGACTCCTCTCTCAGACACAATGTGGCCAAGATATTTTACTGACGTTTGGAAAAATTTGCACTTTTCTGGCGCCAGTTTCAAACCATATGTCATCAGCCGTCCAAGGACACGCTGCAAACGCTGTTCATGTTCTTCCAATGATGATGAGAAAATAATCAGGTCGTCAATGAACACTAAAACTTCTTTTAGGTTCATATCGCCAACACATTTTTCCATCAGTCTTTGGAAGGTTGAAGGCGCATTAGTTATTCCTTGAGGCATCCTGTTAAATTCCCAGAATCCAACTGGACACACAAATGCGGTCTTGTGCTTGTCTGCCTCTTCCACTTCGACCTGGTAGTAACCTGACTTGAGGTCTAGGACGGAGAACCACTTAGAACCAGCAAGTGCAGTGAAAGCATCTTCCAGTTTGGGAAGAGCATAGGCATCCTTAATGGTCTGTATATTCAACTTTCGGTAGTCCACACACAGACGGACAGAACCATTCTTTTTGCGAACCACAACGATTGGGGAAGCAAATGGGGACTCAGATTCCCGGATAACTCCAGAATCTAAGAGTTCCTGTAGATGTTGTCTAACAGCATCCACATCGTTGGGGTGTATTGGACGGGCTCTTTGCTTAAAAGGCGTCTCATCACTAAGCTTGATTCTGTGTTTCACTTTATCAGTATGGCCAAAATCCAGATCATTCTGAGAAAAAACATTTGGCATGGTGTTTAACATTTTTGTTATTCGCTCTTTCCATTCAGTGGATAAAGGTGAATCTCCAAAATCAAAGCTTAGCTCTTGGGACGATGTTGCTGGAAACTGAGAACAATCTGCTTCACTGACAGCATGTTCTTTGTGTAACACTTGTACTATAGCATTAACATCTGCCACAATAGTGTTGGGGGGAATGACAATGTCATGATTGGTGTCATTTCTTAGTACGACAGGAATATGACATGAGCGTTTGCTCTGTAAAGTCACTACAGTCGCTGAAACCAATAAACCATTGGGCAGAGAAGAAGCTGATGGTTCCTCAAGAATGACATCTCTTTGAATGTTGAAACGATCAATATGAACCAAAGCTTCAATAACAGCAGTCTGTCTTACAAGGACAACTTAAGGCAGACGGCCTATTAGCTTTGCATGACCAAGGCTGTTGTAATTAGACTCCCTTTGTCGTATCTCAAGTATTTTGAGAACAGCCTGATATCCATTCATTAAAGGCTGAAAAGATGAAAGTTTCTGGTAAGCAGCATAAAGAACGTCAAGTGTGTTTGTGCCTATAAGCACCTGTTCATTAGCTGCAGAGCGGAGGTGAGGAATAACCAAGGCCAGAGTGTTAATTTCCATATCAGAGCCAACAAACTCTTTAGGAAAGGTGATAGTAAGTTCAATATATCCTAAATAGGGAACAAACTGGTAGGGATGTGCCGATTGATCGGAAACCGATCAATCGTCACCGATAATCATTAAAGCGGATGTGATCGGCTTTTGCCTTCAATTACCGATCACAGAGCCTGTGATGCGAAGTTTGCTAACTGCAAAACGTGCGACGAAAAAGTACCTTCAACACAACAAACCTAATTCGTCATTAAAATGTTTTAATACGTTTTAATAACTTACCAAAAGCCGTCTGCCAGCGCTGCCATAAGCAACACCTGTTAGCATGAAGCTCCACCGAGTAGTCCCACCGAGTCCGCTCCGCTGCGCAGTTACGGGCAGTCCAGTTTAGCTGCGGCTTCAAAAAGGCTGTCGGCTTTGTTATTCCAAGTTAGCTGGGTGTCCCCCGATATCTTCTGCTTCCAGTCCGACATCGAGGCGAGCTCCAGGAACCTCTGATCGCACAAAGCCGGCTGTCTGCTGCAGCTCCGGTTTAGCATGTTAGCCTTAGCTCATATCATGAGCTGCTGGTCTCGCGCGGTGCTGTGGAGCGCTCGGCGGAGCGATCGCAGCTGCTGCTCCAGTCCTGAGACATTCACAGAGTTCAGGGAGTGTTTCCAGTTAATTTATCCGTATGAGGCATCCTCTTATGGGAGAAACAGTCCTCCAAAAGCCGAGTGCCGAGTGTGGAACTAATGAATGTAAAATGGCGGAGGCGGTATTTCCTGGTTCTTCTTCTTCTTCTTTTTCTTTGAATGGCGGTTGGCGAACTCATATTAAGCGCATTACCGCCACCTGGTTCCCGCAGGAAGTTGTTCAAAAAAGCACGAAATTATTTAAAAATAATAATAATGATACTTTACGTATTTATAAAGCCATTTGTAAAAACAGCCAACAGTGCAGCTTTAAGTAGCAAATGGGGTATTTTAGTTTTTTATATGAAGTAATAGATGTGTTTTTTTTAAACAATAAAAAACCTTTTTTTTTTATTGAAAGTTAGTAAGGTAAACATTTTTCTTTGATAATGCAGTTGATAATTACTTTTATTTACTTTGTTCTCTGAAATAAATTAGTAAAAATATGTTTTTGTCTGAATTATGGTGATTTTATGGTTCTGAAAATAACATGAGTGCTGCTTCTGGCTACAAGATCTGAAAAGTTTTCAGATCTTGTAGCCAGAAGCAGCACTCATAAATTACAGGTAAGCCATTTGATCGGTGATCGGTGATCGGTTTATGTGATCGGCTCACATATAGGCAATCGGTAATTGTGATCGGTATCGGTGATCGTCACACATAGGTGATCGGTATCGGTTTCAAAAAACCTGATCGGCACATCCCTACAAACTGGCCATTAGCACTCTCCACTTCAAGCAAATCATTTAAAGAATTAATGGTCAGATCAGAAAGGTGTTCTTCATAAAAGGACAGGGGCACAGTTGTGACTTGTGAACCTGTGTCCAGAAGACAGTTGGTGTCTTTCCCTACTGTTTTATGAAATAATTGATCAACCCAAATAATTAATGTTTTAACATCTTTGTCAGTCCGTGAAAGGTGGGCACACTTACTGGTTTGAAAGAAAACAAACAGACTTAATTAAAAATAATGGATATTTATTAAAGAAGTCTTGTGACAGAAAAAGTAAAAACATACATGTTCAGATACACAAACTGTTATCTGCTAGAGAAATGTGTCAGTAACTCCGCCACAGAAATTAAACAGCAAACAAACAACAAGGCATTGACGTAAAATCATTATTCCTCACCTTGACACAAACTGGAAGGGCCTCACAGTTTGGCTTGGAATATACATCATGCAGCTGGACGTCTGATCAAAACTCGCAGCAGACCCTCAAATTGTTTATCCGAGCGCTTCTCAATTTATACCTTTGTGAGCATTCACTCCCAGTTAAATCTGTTTTCAATCAAACTTTGTTTTTTCAAGATAGTCAAAAGCTTTCTGTTTCATCTATCAGCCACAAGGTCAGTTTGCCCTTAATTGCTGAGCTGTGCTCATCAACATTTTACACATCTTACAAACTTGGCTGTGAGATGCATGGAAACATTATTTGCCTAACTCCCTTTCAGAAGAACTGCCAAGGTTGAAGTGAGATGGGTGATATGCATTCATTCCATCAAAGACCAGTTTTTCGAGAAGGATGGGACCCCTTATCATTCAAAGAAACTCTGGACCTTTGAAGCAAAGCCACACAAAACCCCCCACTTCAAGACTTTAATGAAACATCTTGACACTAAACTAAAATGTTTTTTCTCACAAGTGTTGAATTAAGCATTAACTCTTAACATAAAAATTGATAAACATTTAGTCAGAAAATCATTAATAAAAACTCTTAATTCATCCCATCCTCTGATATTCTGACTAATTTTGAAATTTTCCCTGTTACCTCATGGGACATTTCTAAGACAGTGTTACAAACTAATCTAATTATATGATCCTTCCTACAAAACAAAGCACTAAAATACAAAAGTAAGGAGGGATACTGCACATTCTCATTTTATTAGTTTTAAACCATATGTAACTCACTTTATTAGTTTAAACCACTGTAAAACTTTATGTATAAACCTTCTTCTGTTCAACACATGTGAACACTTTCAAGCGGACAGTCAGACATAGACTCAATCACCAGTTTCGGCACCATGGATCGGATCCGTTCCTTGCGCATCAGAAGGGACCCAAATCAATGGAGACTGCCAGAAAAAGGCAGAAATTGCCAATTAGTCAATTCCCACGAGTGTACGACACATCCACCCAGAAAAATAAAAATAAAGAACACCTAAGTATTTTCTGAGGACGATTTTACTGTCCAGATAAAACCAATTCCTGTTTGTAGCACATATCTGTATATATGCATGTCATCTCAAATTAATCATCATTTATTTTATTACTTCAGGTAAAATAAAACAAAATAAAAACTCAAAGAACAATAAAAAATGAAAATGTTCCCAAACTAGCACTTCACGATCGTGGCTCCACCCTCTGGAACAACTCGCACACCTTAAAGGTCGATGCACAAGGTCGTTGCACTGGAACGTTACACGCGCCGGACACCACTGCTCTGCCCACGCTCTGCCCACACTTGTTACCAGCAGGACCGATGTACAGGACATTTGAAGCCGTCCCGTCTGTTCATCTCGTGGCAAAGAGCTCCAACTGTCCTCTTTTCAGGACATGTCTCGTTTTTCAGAGGTGTGGTCATCAGCACCACATCACAGATGAGCACAAACACCCATCCTCAGGTGCGCTGGACATCCAGCAGCTCTGCAGCAGCGAAGAAGCGACCCAGCACGACAAGCCACCACCCTTCAGGAGCCTCTCTCAGGAGTTGGTCATCCTCAGAGCCCACCTCTGTTGTCCCAGCAGACACAAACCGCCACCCTCAGGCGCTTTCCTCCCCGTCGTCCTCTGCGCGACCTCAGTCCGTCCCATCAGACAGACAACGACATACCACGACATCAAGCTTTGGAAAAAAGCAAAAGACTGAGATAGAATGACAAAATTTAGTGATTTTTTTAGATAAAATATTCATTCTTCAACTTGGAGGAGAGAGAGAAAGGAAGAAGAAAAAAAAACTTAAAACCCTTCTTCCTTCTTTTTTTTAAATCAAAAATAAGCATGAAAACCAACACTCTTTTTTTTCCTTCTCCTCCTCTGCTCTCATCCTTCACACATCTCCTCAGAGCTGCAGTTTCCTCCCTGTTCCGGAGATAAGACGAACTGCATAAAAGGGGAAAACAAAACAAAAACTCGACCCTTCCTGGCCCATGAACCACACACTGATCTGCCCATCCATCCATCCATTTTCTTCTGCTTATCCGGGGTCGGGTCGCGGGGGTAGCAGCCTAAGTAGGGAGGCCCAGACTTCCCTCTCCCCAGCCACTTGGAGCAGCTCCTCTGGGGGAATCCCAAGGCGTTCCCAGGCCAGCCGAGAAACATAGTCCCTCCAGCGTATCCTGGGTCTTCCTCTGGGTCTCCTCCCGGTGGGACATGCCCGGAACACCTCACCAGGGAGGCGTCCAGGAGGCATCCTAACCAGATGCCCGAGCCACCTCAACTGGCTCCTCTCGATGTGGAGAAGCAGCGGCTCTACTCCGAGTCCCTCCCGGATGACTGAGCTTCTCACCCTATCTCTAAGGGAGAGTCCAGCCACCCTGCGGAGAAAACTCATTTCAGCCGCTTGTATCCGAGATCTTGTTCTTTCGGTCATAACCCAAAGCTCATGACCATAGATGAGGGTGGGAACGTAGATCGATCGGTAAATTGAGAGCTTTGCCTTTTGACTCAGCTCTCTCTTCACCACGACAGACCGGTACAGCGCCCGCTTCACTGCGGACGCTGCACCTATCCGCCTATCGATCTCACGCTCCAGTTTTCCCTCATTCGTGAACAAGATCCCGAGATACTTAAACTCCTCCACTTGGGTAAGGACCTCCTCCCCGACCCGGAGAGGGCACGCTACCCTTTTCCGGCTCAAGACCATGGCCTCGGATTTGGAGGAACTGATCCTCATCCCGGCCGCATCACATTCAGCTGCAAACCGCTCCAGCGGTGAATATTCTATTCACCTATCACCTGGGAGGAGTTCGGAGTGGCCACACTGATCTGCAATTTTTTTAATTCACTGTCAACCGCAGTGACTCTTTTTTTTTATTCCTCTCGCACACATCTTAGCTCCCTCAATACCCTTGCACAAATGCGTTGCTGCACCTCTCGCACGTGCACCATGACGCTTTCTTTCCTTCAAGCTGCACGTTTTAACCTTTTTATCTGACATAAAACATCTCTCACACCCAACCGGACCAAACGCAGCTAACACATCTGACTTTCGTCTTCAATCCATCTGAGCTTCCTCTGAAGCGCGTCTGTAGTCTCCTCGTAATTCTTCCTCCAACAAATCACTCCTGCTAACTTTTTGGACAACTTCCAACTTTCTGATCTGCAGAAATTCCTTAACAAGCTCTATTCCTTATCAAAATACTTCTATTTTCTTAATCAACTCAAACAACTTGCCTTCTCGCTCCCAATACACTTCACCTCCTCAGAGCTGCTGCCTTCATTCAGAGGCACACACACACACACATGCGTCGTTGCACCTTCGACACATGGCTGCAAATCTTCCCCAAAGGCATAGAGAAGCGCTGCTCCTCTTCTTTTTTTTTTACTTCACTTCAACTGATAAAGCTATCAAAATAAATCACCTAACTCATTACAAAAACTCTAACAAGGTTTTTTTTTCTTTTAACCCTGGTATTATACTTATGTTTCAGCGAATAAATCACCTATCACCTGACTTCTTCAGGGCTTATTCAAAACTTCTGTTACTGATCTCAAATAAACAACAAGGGTTATACTGTATATCTTTTTTTTCTAACCCCGGCAAAATCTTCTTTCCTTCTGCTCTCACGAAACTACTGATCAAGGGTTTTTACACCCTGGTTCAAATCTTCTGTTACACTTCAGCTCAAAGAATCGGTCAGCAGCTTAAGGCGTCCCAAAAAACCGCTGATCCAACTTATCAGCTCTTCAACAGCGGGAATCTCTCACCCGCTTCCAAAACAACAAGGGAATCACACCCTGCTTCACAAATAACGGGAATCCCACCCGCTTCCAAGAACACAGTTTCACACTTTAACTTTTTTCCTTCCAAACAGCCAGTGTGTACCCTTTCATCCATCTTTTTAAGCACCTTGGAATGTGCTTTACAAATAAAGATAAGATATCCCATCCTCGTCGCCATTAATGTTTTATGAAATAATTGATCAACCCAAATAATTAATGTTTTAACATCTTTGTCAGTCCGTGAAAGGTGGGCACACTTACTGGTTTGGAAGAAAACAAACAGACTTAATTAAAAATAATGGATATTTATTAAAGAAGTCTTGTGACAGAAAAAAGTAAAAACATACATGTTCAGATACACAAACTGTTATCTGCTAGAGAAATGTGTCAGTAACTCCGCCACAGAAATTAAACAGCAAACAAACAACAAGGCATTGACGTAAAATCATTATTCCTCACCTTGACACAAACTGGAAGGGCCTCACAGTTTGGCTTGGAATATACATCATGCAGCTGGACGTCTGATCAAAACTCGCAGCAGACCCTCAAATTGTTTATCCGAGCGCTTCTCAATTTATACCTTTGTGAGCATTCACTCCCAGTTAAATCTGTTTTCAATCAAACTTTGTTTTTTCAAGATAGTCAAAAGCTTTCTGTTTCATCTATCAGCCACAAGGTCAGTTTGCCCTTAATTGCTGAGCTGTGCTCATCAACATTTTACACATCTTACAAACTTGGCTGTGAGATGCATGGAAACATTATTTGCCTAACTCCCTTTCAGAAGAACTGCCAAGGTTGAAGTGAGATGGGTGATATGCATTCATTCCATCAAAGACCAGTTTTTCGAGAAGGATGGGACCCCTTATCATTCAAAGAAACTCTGGACCTTTGAAGCAAAGCCACACAAAACCCCCCACTTCAAGACTTTAATGAAACATCTTGACACTAAACTAAAATGTTTTTTCTCACAAGTGTTGAATTAAGCATTAACTCTTAACATAAAAATTGATAAACATTTAGTCAGAAAATCATTAATAAAAACTCTTAATTCACCTACAATGGATACTTTAGCTGTGGTTTTAGTTCCCACAAGGCCATGTGGCAATTTTGACCCTTCTACTTCAACACTCTTAACTGCACATCTCATGGTTTTGGGACTGGAGTTTTGTGACTTTGCTCTCATATGTCCCTCTATGGGAGCAGACACTAGTTTAAATGTGTCTCACTTTGAGAAGCATTAGAAACATCCCAAGCAGCCTGCTTTTCTCTCAGCTGTTTTTTCTTAGCTGCTACAAGGGAATGATTTGGTGCTTTATCACAAACTGAAACAACGTGGCCATCCTCTCCACATTGGAAACAATACCAAGGACGTGGTCTGCCATTTGCTTTAAATGTGGAGGGGTGCTGACTGGTTGTTTTTGGTTTCACCACATGGCTTCATGTGTGACACTTAGAGGAACAGACTTTTTTTCTGCTTAGGTTGTTTTGACTTCTGGTCCTCTGATACAATGCTCTTCACCTGAATGCTGAGATCAGCAATTTGTTGCTTGAGCATCTCAAGATCAGTTTTATTTATCAATTCATTTGTGTCATGTGCTATGTGCACTTGTGACATGGCGCGCTGCTTGCTGGGGTTATGGCCAGGCTTAGCATGGCTAAAATGCTGTCGCATGCGCGTCATTTTTGCAGCCTGTTTATCCTCTTCTGTTCTGAAAAGGAGTAACAATTCTGCAAAGGTAGGTGGTTTTTCTTTCTTTTGTTCTAACTGAAGATCGACTATCAAGGCATTGTCCCAGCATCCTCTACAGAACTGCTTTAAAAGCTGCTGGTCAAACTCATGAGCGGACACACCACCACGTCTCATAGTTTTGCTTAAAGCAGTGTGCAGTCTCTGCAGGAAACCAGAAGGTAACTCTCCTTCATTCTGGAACGTGCTCATGAACCTAGCATAAAGCTCGTCACCATCTTCAACTGTCCCATAAGCAGAGTCAAGCAACTTGAGATAAGTGGAGGGATTATGCTGGATCCCCACCGCACGCATCTCGCGCAGCCGAAACAGCCACTTTACATTGAAAGTCTATGGGGGACGCGCATCTTGGAGAAGCGGGTCGTGTCGCGGCGCATCTACAGCATACAAGCAGCGCGAAAGTGAGCAGCAGCTGTTTCCTACTCCCGCGTCGCATCCGAGCAGCGACTGTGGAAGCACGGAATGCCGTGCTTCTACAGCTCGCTTCAGCTCGCTGCTCAGCAGCAAACAATCAGGACCAATCAGGAGAGACTCTGCCATGTGATCACGCAACGACGACGGGACGGAGTAGGTGGGCACCGCGCGAAACGTTGAACAGACGAAAAAAATCCCGCGGTAAACATGGAGGAGAAACTTACAGCAGGTCGTCAAACTGGGCGCGGGTGACACGGAAGTACCGCTGAAAGCGCTCCTCGTCTGCGCGCAGCTCCTGGATCAGATGGTGAAATTCACCGAATTCATGACGCCTCTCTAATGTGGGGTGAATCCAGAATCGTCGTTGTGCACGGCGTCTGCGTGTTGCTGCTTTGTAGATTAAGTACAACAAGGCAATTCTTCGTATTGCGTCCGCCATTTTTCTGAGACCGGAAATAAACAAACACCCCGGAAGAGGACCAACACGCTCCTCCTCCCACTGCAGACGCGTTAGATGAGGACAGTCATCTGTTGACAAGCAGCCAGTACAGTGCGTTTGGAGATTTTTGGAAGCGCGATATGCTTTAGGTGAGGATGAGGCATTAGACTGTGGGCTCAAATGTTTGATCATTTCAGAAGCAGGAGGAAGAAGACTGTCCAATATACGATGTGTGCAATGCAAGTTGGACACAGCTGGATCTCTGATAAGAATTTCAACACTTGCACGCCATGTATCATAATCTGCTTCATTGCTTGGACGTGGACTCTTGCCTGAAAACGCTCTGAGTCTACTGGGTGAAGCAAACTGGGGTGAGTTATCATTGCTGCGCACCACATGCTCAACCACCACTCGCTGAACTGCGGGTGGGTTGACATCAATTAGGGGCATAGGCTTGGATTCAGATGAGACCGAGAAGGTCTGTGGGGGTTTGAGATCAATCAGGTTTTTACTGAAAAGCTTACTTGGATCATTTGCTGAGGTCAAAATCCTGGATTCGGTAGGTGTCACATGTTGAGGGTTTTCAGAAGATGAGACATATTTTTGGCTGGTTGAGTTTCTTTGTAAAGTCGGACTCTGTGAAGTCGCAGATTCTGGATCAGCCTGAGGTAGTTGGTCAAAAACACTTTCTGCAGATGAAACAAGATTTTTAAGTTTCAACATTTCCCCTAATGAATTTCCACTCAGCCTGGCAATTTCAGAGAGCTGTTCCATGTACCTCTTAGTAGCTTTGCTTCTGGCATCTAAGGTGTAGACACGTCCTAAAGCCTTTAACTCATAAACAATGACGGTCTGAGTCATGCTTGGGAACTGGAGAGTAGGGGTGGGCGATATGCCTCAAAAATTATATCGTGATATTTCAGAGTATTATCACGATAACGATAAATTTCGTGATATAACCTAAAAAAAAAAAATCAAATGTATTTATTTGACAAAATTAACTTAACATGTTGCTTTGCAGTATTATATATAATTTTACTGAAATTACTTTATTTAGTAAAGTATTTAGTCTCCAAGTAAAACTACACCTGCACTTTAGTTTTTGTGGTGTTTTTTTTATCTATATTTTGTGCAGACTTTTTCCAATCTAAATAACAAACATTTTTAAAGTGCAGGTGTAGTTTCCTAAAACAACTAGCCTAAATAAAATGAAGTTTGTGTCATTCCTCTGATTCATTTTTTTAACGGATCTGTCTCTGATGGAGTTGTAATGTATACAGCAGTGCTGTGCATGTAAATTACAGAGTGCCAGTGAACGCACCGCCACCAGTGAGAGCGTGACGTAGGCGCGCAGGTTCGGGTGTGAAAGAAAGTCAGAGAACGGAGCGGTGGAGGATCATGCAGTCTGTATTTGTGCAGCTTAAACAATAAAGCAACGTCTGCTATAAACCAGCAAGGTTATTGAGCGTGCAGAGAAACATCACAGGAGTGACTGTGGAGCCGCGCGTGTTTGTAACACAGTTTCCAGCGAGGACACGGCTGCTCAGAGCGGAGCGGGGAGGGGGGGACAGCTGTCTGCCTGCAGAGCAGGGGGGGAGAGAAGCTGAGACGCGCGCGCGTTGTTTTTAACATTTTAGCAGTAACTAATTAGCGTTTTACACCAGTACAGACTGGAGGGGATGTGCGCAGTTGTTTAAAGCGCTCGGGTGTTAAGGGGCGGTGCGCCCTGACGTATTACGTCATGAAATTAGCATATCATGATATAAGATTTTTGCCCGGGCAAGCTTTTTATACCGGTATTACCGGTAACGATATGATATGGCCCAGCCCTACTGGAGAGGCAACAATGGTTCCAATGTCTGCATGGCAGTTTCATGTGCAAACTCAACAATCATGTTTTTATGGTAATCTGATTTAGGATCATCTAAGCAAATGTAACGATTAATGGAACCATACTTCTGGAGAAAAGTGGACACTTCCTCATCTGTCTC
>JBBPBX010046629.1:8305-26515 GCA_038048925.1 Garcialebias charrua | reverse complement strand
ATTAAGATAGATTTATTATTTATAAAACCGCTCTTCTCCTGGCCCTTTGCTCGGCGAAACGCGTGGGTGACCTCCATGCCTTGTCTGTACATCCAATGTGTACCAGATTCGCCCCTGATGGGTCAAAGGTCACCTTAAGGCCTAATCCCGCATATATTCCCAAGGTCTTGACTTTAAACCCTAGAAGTCTGGACTTTGATCTCTCCTCTTTTCCACCTGCTCCTGTCCTCACTCAGGAACAGGAAAGGCTGAAGGCTCTCTGCCCCGTGAGAGCTTTAAGCACTTACATGCAGAGAACAGCCGAATGGAGAAAAACAAATCAACTGTTTGTGTGCTTTGCAGCACCTGCTACCGGAAAGGCCCTATCAAAGCAGCGCCTCTCACACTGGGTGACTGAGGCCATAAAAAGGGCGTACAGTAGCAAAGGTCAACAGGTGCCCTCTGGAGTGCACGCTCACTCTACTCGGGGCTTGGCCACTTCGTGGTCACTGTTCAAGGGTGTACCAGTTGCAGACATTTGTGCTGCGGCGAACTGGAGCTCAATAAACACTTTTGCAAAGCATTACAGTTTGGATGTTACTGCGTGTGATGTCACTCAGGCTGTCCTTTCTAACACACAGTAGAAAGTAGCCTTGAGATGCCTGCTGATCAAGGGCAGACGTTCACACTAGCATGCATTTTACTGAGCATTTCAAGGGCGTGAATGAATTACGTTCCCATAGCATATGTTGCACCGAGAGACATGACTGAAAGGGAACTGAAAGTTATGCACCATAACTCATGTTCCCTGAAGGAAGGGAACGAGGTGCAACATATCTGGCCCTTTCAATGCTGAAAGCTCTGTGAAGTGCATTTTGGAGGAAGTTGGCTGGGCGTCAGCGGCTTAAGTACCCAGAGGGTGGGGCCTCTGGTGCAACGCTGACACCCTTGCCGTAAAGGCGTGAATGTATTCCTTCAGGTAATCGCGCGGGGGCGCAATTCCCATAGCATATGTTGCACCTCGTTCCCTTCCTTCAGGGAACATGAGTTATGGTGCATAACTTTCAGTTTTACAGTTACAGTATAAAAGTAACATTTGGTATGGTAGTAGCTGAAAGTCATTCTCAATGCATACTTTGAGTGCTAACACTTTATTAATTTTATTAATCTTTATTTAATCTGGCAAATCCCAGTGAGATCAGATATTTTATTCAAGGGAGGCCTGGGCTTGAAGGCAGGCTAAACATGCATGTTTATTGGACTGTGGGAGGAAACGGGAAGAGATCCTCACAAACACGAGGAGAACATGCAAACTGCACACAGAAAGACCCCAGGTCCAACCCAGGGATTGAACCCAGTACAGTACGTTTTTGCTTTGAGGCAACAATGTGGCAGTTTCACATGATTGTGCTTGTGCCTGCTCCTCGTGTTTGGGTGCATTGTTTAGCTATATGCTGGTGAAGATAAGTCATCCAGGTCATGAACAATCCCCCCAAAAAAGTTTAAATCAAAAACAACTGGACTTCTATTCTGAAGGTGAAGATGTTTTACTTCCCATCCAGGAGGCTTTGTCAGTTCAAGCATGTCTGGAGTGTGTGGAGTTCACAGATTTATAGATCTGGATGAGAGGCCTGGTTTGTTCTTATATTCAGCTGCAAATTTGACTGGAACTACTTGCCCCACACAGTGTTACGCACAAATTACACTCTGTCTGCCTCTCAGAGATGTCCTGGTCACATTCATGAAAGTGCAATTGGAGTGGAGCTGACTGGGAATAGCCTATATGCCACGGACTTCCGTTCCAGCACCTCCGCAGTCATTACACAGTCGGCGCACTTCCGGTTAGCGGGAAAGACACGAACATAAGTGACTAAATACAATTAATAAAACATCAGCATACACACCAATAACAACTCTATACACATATAAAACCATATAAAATCATGGCGACGTTCCCCCTACTAGCAACAACGGAGGTGGATGGGAACCGGAAGTGGCGGGTAGGTGCTGCATTTTGCCGGAAGTACGTCACGCCCCCCGTGGCATATAGGCTATGGGAATTAGGCCTATAGCTGCAATGTAAGTTATTGAAAGTTGAAATCTGAGACCTCCTCCTCTGTTTAAAGTTATTGTTTTCTTGTTTAACGTACCAGAATATGGTTTCACACCCTCCAAACCATCTGTTTTCTCTAAAATACAAACATTTTAGTCCTCAGCAGCGTGTCCCTTATCCTTGAGATGTAGGCGGACCACTGGGTTGAGCCATGCGTCTGTGGAGATGTTCATTTTCTCCAATATAGAGGTCTGAACATTCCTCACTGCACTGAACTGCAGACACCGCACCTGTTCTGTTGGATGGACCAGCCTCTGTCTGAGGGTCCTGTTGGGTATAAAATGTACTGGGATCTTGTGTTTGGAGAAAATCCTTTTACAGTTTTTCAGAAACTCCAGCAACATACGAGATGACAAAGCTGCTGCATTTGCTCTTTTCTCTGTTCTGCAGCAGAACAGTGAGAAGACGTCTGCAGGAGTCATCATAGGGGTGGTAGAATGGAAGTACTATATCATAGATGGATGAAGAATTAGTGTAAGAAGAAGCGAAAGAAAGGACAGTGGAGGTTGTAGTGGTTCTGGGTATTTGAAATGCAAGACAGTGTCCAGTCGAAAATAGAGAGCAAACTGTGGATAAACAGGATAAAGCTTTCTGGCATGCACATTAAAATTTTACATCCATGCTCTTTCCATTTCAGCATCACACTCCTCCCCAATGAGCAAAGACCTGAGCAGTAAAATAACAGAATCTCTGGAAAAAGATGAAGCAAAGACAAATGTTTGTCTCTGTCCATGGTGCTGAAACACCTAAAAACCACCAGCTTATCGCTCCAAGGAGCAGAAAAGTGTATTTCTGGTCATTTGTTTCTTTGAAATAAAATATATATTCTAATACCAACTCTAAGTTTCTCATGTTTATTGCACATGTGAGTCTCATTTATCATATAAACTCCCCAGAACTCACCCAAAAAAAAAAAAAACATTACACTTTTAAAAGTTTCTGTTGGCTTCATGTATTTATTTATTTAATTATTAATATTCTAAATGCACCCCCATAATTTTGCCAAACTGATTATGGTATTCTTTGGGTGATCAATAACAAGTTACAGCATGTACAAAAAGTAATAATGAAAACATTACTAAAAGCTAAAATCTCAGATTTTATTTGAAGTTCAACGCTTGTGATTCATTCGCTCTTGTCAATCTTCACACAGCAACCCAACAGTGCTTCACCAATTCTGCTGTCCAGCCCCAGAAGCACCCGAAGGGGAGACCTCCACAGCCTGTGTCCCCAGGTAAGACAACTCAATCTTAGTAACAGCACAATTTATTTATTTTTGAAAATATGTTTTCTGTAAATCTTAATTGCAGCCTGTTTTCATGCATCCTCTCAGTAGCAGCACTTCAGTAGCAAAGCTTAGCAACAACCCTGGAAGGGGAGTCTAAGTTGAAGTGGTTGTAAACGCTTCAAGGTTTTGTTTAGTCTTTTTTTAGGGGGTGGGTGTCGCTGTTCAATTGATAATGAGATAGGAGAGATTCAATTCAGTGTATTTATATAGCACAAAGTCACAACAGAAGTTTATTTTATTTATCTGAGGAGCAGACTGCTTTCAGAACTCTCATCTTGAGCAAGCATGACGGTGACAGTGGAAAGGAAAAACTCCCTCATGAGGAAGAAACCTTTAGCAGAACCAGGCTCAGGACAAGCGTCTGCGTCGACAGGCTGGGTTTGATAGGAACAGATACACAATGGCAGGTCAAGAATCACATGTTAAAATAGAAATAGTATCAAATGAAAACTATTAAATTTTAATACCCTGATGCATGCTCAATAATAATAATACATTTTAACAATTAATTTAAGGAAATTAGGTTAATTTGTCCTCTAGTAGTCTAAGCCTATGGCAGCATGGCAAGCCAACCCTAACTATAGGATTTATCAAAAAGGAAAGTCTTAAGCCCAGTCTTAAAACTGGACAATGTGTCAGCCTCATGGACAGAAACTGGAAGTTGGTTCCACAAGTTTTACTGTTATTGCTGTCTGTACTTTATATGTTCTGTCTGGAACAGGTCTCTCTTTTAAATGAGTCCTCATGGCTCAGTGATTCGAGCCTGTATAAATAAAGGTTGAACAGATGAACAAGAGAGGAGCCTGATAACTGAAAGATCTTCCTCCCATTCTGCTTTTGGAAACATTAGGAATCAAAAATAAGCCTGCAGTTTGAGAGCGAAATGCTCTGTTAGGAAAATATGGAACAATAAGATCTTGAATATAAGATGGAGCTAGGTTGTTGAGAGCTTTGTAGGTTCAAAGTAATATTTTGAATTAAATTCTGAATTTGACAGGGAGCCAGTGGAGAGAAGCTAAAACTGGAGAGATATGATCTCTCCTACTAACTCCAGTTAAAACTGGCAGCAGCATTTCTAGACGAACTGCAGATGTTTTAAAGAAGTATTTGGACACCCAGATAATAAACATGGCAATAGTCCAGTTTGGACACGACAAATGCATGAAACAGTTTTTCTGCATCATTTTTAGATAAGAAGTTTCTGATTTTAGTGATATCACGCAGGTGCAAGAAGACGGTTCTAGTAAAAAATGTAATGTAAATGATCATGTAAAAGATAAATTCCATATAGCATGATTTGTAATTGTAAACGCTTTCAGGTCAGATTAAGAGCTTTAAAGTCAGTTTGATTTGCACTCAGTGTGCTGATCTGTTGTAAAATCAATTAAAAAAATAGGAAAACTAATGATTACATTTGCAGGAGTATTAACTCACTGAGTGATTTAAAAAAGAAAACACAGTAGTGAATATTTAGCCCTAAAAAGGCAGACTACAAGTATTGCATTGTCTTACACTCGACCACCAGAGTAGTGCTGAAAATCACAGCACTCATCCGGCCAAGGCACATTAATATCAATTAAGTCATCCACCAGAAAATTATTTGTTTGTTGTGGGCCACACCTTTCACATAATTACTTCACTGCATTGTGTTGAGCTTGGCATACAATCGTAGATAAGCAAATTACTCATTGACAGCAAATACCAGTTTCCACAGAACTGGACACACTGGAAGATCAACACCTGCACTTTAAACAACTTGGAAGTCTGTGATGTATAAAGTCAGGCATGTGATGGAAAGTACAGCTTCCATCCAGAAAAAGTTGGGCCGTTGTACAAAAGCTAAAACAGAATGCAATGATTTGCAAATTGTATAAACCCATAATAAACTTTAAAACTTTTATCAATAAAGATAATTTAGAATTTGATGACATCAATATCTGAAAACTATTGACACAAGGGAGGCCCCACAAGGCAGTGAAAGTAAGTGGTACAAATAAGAAACAGCTAAAGGAGCATTTTGCAACAAGTCAGCAAGAGGACTGTACATAAAAACATTGAAGAGGCTAAATGACTTTGAAGTAAAGATGGGCAGAGGTTCATCAGTCTACACAAAACTGCTTTTACAATAGAGCAATTTCAGAACAATGTTTCTCAATAGAAATACGTGGAATAATTTTAAAATCATATCACTTTCAGTTCATAATGTCATCAAAACAAGAATGAAGAAGTTTCAAGCATCTAAATAAATTTCTCAAAGGACCAGACTAAAAGCCAATTTTGGATCCCCAAGATATTCACGCATTCTGTTCTGGACATCACTGCATGGATCCAGGAACAAAATGGTAATGTGTCAAGTTTAAACATATATTTATTATGCTCCAATGTTAACAAAAATGGATTTTATGAGATTAGCAAATATTGTGTTGTGTTTTTGTTTACATTTTACACAGCATTCCCACTTTTTTTTTTGAATTAGGCTTGTAGAAAAACATAAAATCCCAGCACAGCCTGCAACTAAATCCCAAACCCCCGATCACCTACAGTATGCAGGGTCAAAATCCCTTTGACGAAGTGATTAAATATAAGAAGAATTGCCATAAGCAGTGCTTAGAGAAGCACAACTTTCATAAGAGGGTAAAGGTGAAGTGGACTTAAAGAGAACAAAGAGAATAATCAATCAGCGTTCAGAAGGGTTACTTGATAGAAAGTGTTTGAGCCTGTTGTGTTTTCAGATCGCTTTGTGCTGAGGGGCCGTTAACAAAGAGCACACCAGAAAGGCTTTGCTAACTTGTCAAAGCATCAAACTTCTCAAAACGCTTCCCCCGTCAAACCTCTGAAGCAAACCACTTCAAAGTCAGACACTCTGGGTTTGAGACAGAAAGCAGCTTGTGTTTTATTTTTTATTTCTTGTCCTTTTTTCCGTTCCTGTTGCATCTTATCTCTTTCAGAAAGCTGTGTTCTGTTGAGATTGATTTCTGTATCTCTGCTTTGTTGTCAGTAACTTGTCGGTCATCGTTTCATCCTCACGTTCACGTCACACAGCACCTGCACCTCATTGCGTCCATCATGGCTCATGCTCACCTCATTCGGGCTTGTCTTCCTCACTGTGGTCACACTGGTTTCAAAATGTGCAAATATGTGAGTAATGTTAACTTATTTGTGAATAAAAAAATAAAAGCAACTTCCATAAAACATCAGTGTGTGTAGAATAGGGTTGTCCCCATGTTGGAAACTGGTGAACCTTCCTGTTGACACATGTAATGCATCTGTGTTCATGTGAAAAAAATATCTTATGTTGCATGCTTTGGCTTGGCAGTGATCAAACATCTTGTAGCTCGCTGTCTATGTGTGTGTGTGTGTGTGCGTGTGTGTGACTGCAGTACATGCTGCTTCTTGTAATAAAAATTACATACTGCAGGAAAACACACTACACCGAATCAGCAGCAGATTGCAGACTATTTCACATCTTCTTTTTTACTAAATCTTCAGAGCTTTTGCGTGCGTTGCAATTCATTTGAGGTATTTCACCTCGTTAGTTTCACATCTTGTTGATGTTTTCCCACATTTATCAGCGAATAATTCTGAAAATCCTAATGTTGATAAAAAGTTGCGAGCCATAAATGTTAAAATGTGTCAAACTTTGGCTAACTCACAGCAATAGGTATGCAAATGATGCAAAACACAAGTCGATTTCACAACAAACACACGTCAAGATTTTTAAATCAAAGACCTTGCATTTCTTAATGCTTAACACCTACCATTTTTATGTTAAATTATTAAACTAAATTATTGTGTGATTAAAAAGGCTGTCACAACTGTTTTTGTTGCCCAACCTCATAGAATATTGAGAGAGTTGTCAGTGCCTAAAGTGTTGTTAGCACTGACACAACAAGTTTTAGTTAATTATCTGTAAAATTAACCAAATTAAAGCCATTTCTTTGTTTGCTAAACTCAATTAGCTGTGGCGGCCATTTTAGACCAGATTGACTCCTAAGTTGATAACTTGCAGTTGATGAATCCAGTGATTACTTTCTGAGAGTTTCACTGATATTCCCCAAGTGCTTCTTGAGATATTTTGCTAACAGACAAATGCACACACATCTGACACAGGCAAAAAAAAAAAAAATGCATCTCCTTTACTAGCGGTAAGTTGTAGAAAAAATAGTTCAACAAGCATGATTTGAGTCTTAAACGACACAGTCTATCTCAGTGAAGCTGCTAAAGAGTGCAATTATTGATATTTAATTTGGGCTGAGAATAGCTCCGAGTCAGAGAGGTCATCTCAGAAAAGGGCACCATGGAGCTCAATTCACCGGTTTGAAGCGGAGGTTTCCCTGATCTGCATTGCTCTACACCTGATGTGTTTTTACTGGTTTATTTGGGAGGCAGAAAACAAGCCAAGCCGATGGCGGATGTGCAATCATTAAAATGTGGGGGAAGTTTGAGCAGAAAACAGAAGCTCTTACCGGCACATATACAGTAATGAGGACTCCGAGGAGGCTGGAAGCTCATCTTGGTCATCCTTGCTAGATCTTAAAGAGGCACCAGAGGATTTGGAGTCCATGGCAGATTTGTATTCTGGGACACCAAGTCACATCTGTAATCACAGATGGAGCTGGCTGATTGTGTGAGATGGCTGTAGCCTTTCAATTAGTTGAAGGGGCCATTTTCTGCTGCAGTCCGCCACTACAGCACTGGTTTTACCTTTATAACACTGGAGGGGTCTTTAGCTTTGACTTTTTGCTTGGAAGTAAAACTGAGAAGTGCTTTAGTCAACACACAGACTCTCATTATGAGGAAAGAGGATGTTATGAAGATTCAAATTCAGAAAAGGGAGCAGCAGATGACTCAGATGGTTTCTGGTGGTCGGTTGGAGCTGTTTTCAAATCGCTGTTTTTTTGTGTGTGTATAAGCAAAATAAAGCAACTTTGGCTTTTAAAACTATCAATACAGTGGTTAAACTCAGCGGTGTGCCCAAGGGTGGGGGTGGTTTCACACCTAACACTACTGGGTCAAGCTCTATTAACACCTGAATCATGTGTTGTTGATAATGTGTGCTCCTGCTTCAGAAGGGTTACTATCATCGCTGTGATTTTACTATGGATCATGTCCTGTCAGCAAAAATCAACCAGTATTGTTAGAATACAGGAATAACCTGTAATGTGTAGTGGAACACCTGATCTCTTACTTTTTGGTTAAAACACCTGAATTCACTTTTTCACTGCAGCTCTCAAGTGAATCTCCTTTTCTCTGAAAAACCTACAATGACAGACAAAATGACTGTTTTATTCCAGTTTACTTTGAATTAAGAGACACAAATCACTCAGAAATAGACTTCCTTTTAATTTGTGTTAATTCAGAATTGATCAACTGAATAGTTTTTGTCATTTAATGATGATCTGTTATTTGCATGAGTTGTCACTCCTGTGCTGGTTTATTCTTCAGTACGATGGTGCTTTAAAACTATGGCACAGTTCAGGGAAAACTCTTAAGTGAAACTTCTCTGCTTTGTCTATTGAGCTAGACATCATATTTCACTTTACTGGCGTTTCCATCTGGCCGCTTCTCTAAACAGTTTTTTCCTGCTGTCTTTGAGATTTTTATTAATGAAAAGTGCGGTATAAATTGAATTCATTATTATTATTATTATTATTATTATTATTATTATTATTATTATTATTATTATTGCTGTCCTTCAGAGCTTCCGACTCTGGGAACTGCAAAGTCACTCCTTTATTTTCTTTAAACAGCAAATGAGCGGAGTGAAGTGGGCTAAGATCAGCCCTCCACATAAAACCCCTTCCTGCCCGTTTTGCTTCAGTGCAAAGGGGGAACTGAACTGAACTGAACTTGGTTCTTCTCTGAACTGGTTGAGCGTTTTGGTCAAATGCCAATTAGACCTACGTTTCTCAACCAGAGTTACCGCAAAGCTCTGTTGTAACTCACTCATTTCTTTTCTGAAATAATTTCTTTTCTGAAAGTCTTATTTTGAAACTATTCAGGACGTTGGCCTGGTTTCTGCCGAGAAAGGCGAGTTTCACGTATCGTTGAATCAGTAAACGCGCGTTGAAGTCATCTGGACATCTACTGGACCACTCAATCCGTTAGTGTCCACACTGCTTCTCAACTCTTATC
Organism: Garcialebias charrua; assembly: GCA_038048925.1. Lineage (NCBI taxonomy): Eukaryota > Metazoa > Chordata > Actinopteri > Cyprinodontiformes > Rivulidae > Garcialebias > Garcialebias charrua. The sequence continues at coordinate 17,000 of JBBPBX010046629.1, read as the reverse complement.
TCCAGAGACGTATCGTCACCAGGTAAAGAGTTGTTGAATGTTTGCTGAGCGTGCGGGGAAGCCCAGCTGGACTCGTTTGGGAAAAGTGACACCCTGTCTCATTCAAAATGATTGACTTCTTTTAAACTTCATCTTTCATTCCTTAAACTTCCTTCTTAAACTTATTTTTCCTAAACCAGTGAAACTTTTAAGTAAATGTGCCAGCAGAAAGTTAGATCTTAACTTGTCTGTTTGTTTCAATTTGAATTTTGTCTAGCAAAAGGCTAGCTGAAGTTGGCACAAGGTAGCTATAATTTAAAAGTAGCAGGAAAATAGCTAAAAAGTAAAATACGCTAAAGGCTAGCTAAAAGTTGAAAAAAAAAAAGAAGCTAAAAGCTGAAAGCAGGCAAATGGCAGGTAAAATATGAAAGTAGCATAAGGAGACAAAATTAGAGCTCACATGCCGAAGCAAAAGGAACAACGTTTAGAAGGATTTGAGGAGATCACGATGTTGCTCTCCAGGGAAAATAATTCCTTAGGATTTTTTTATTTTTTATTTTTTACATAAAGTACAAAAGTTATTAAACCAAAAGCTAAAGCACCCATCTCCTGAATGAGCTGAACATTTTGATATATGAATGACTAAATTATATATTTAAATTATATATTAATGGATACATGGATACTTCACAGAGTGAGAAGAAATAAAGTACCGTAATTTCTGGACTATAAGCTGCTACTTTTTTCCCCATGCTTTGACCACTGCGGCTTATACAATGCTGTGGCTAATTTATGGATTGTTTTTTTAATGGGCTAATGAGCTTCATGCCACCAAAACATTTAGTTTCGTCACACCCAGGCGCTCACATACCATAGCTGCCCAATACACGTCTCTGTTGGGGGGTTGCGATCAGTGACTTCCTGGTGGACTACTGTACTGTATTTTTTTTAATCAGCAGTGTTACATGCACTGTTCAGAAGAAAAAAATCATTGACTGCATTTGTGCATGTTTCTAGTACATATTTAATTAAAAGTAAAAAAAATTGTTCTATGTAAATATCTCATAACATGAACACCCGTGGCTTATAGACAAGTGCGGCCTATTTACGTAAAAAATGTAAATTTCTTTTTAAATTTAGCGCGTGCAGCTTATTTTCAGGTGCGCTCAATAGTCCAGAAATTACAGTAATTATTATTCATACCTTTTAAATTTATTTGACATCATTTGTCTTCTGAACACAACAAAGTATGCAGAAGTACTGTATTTGGATTGCAAAAATATATGGAAAAAAAATGCATACCGTATTTTTCGGACTATAAGGTGCAACGAATTATACAGTAAAGCGCATTAAGCAAAACTAAAACATTGAGAGATTTGAGCGCCGTGTATCACATAAAATCACTTAGAGGTCAGTAATCATAACCAGAATTAATACATAAGGCGCACCAGAATACAAGGTTCACTTTGATTTTTGAGAAAATTAAAGCATTTTAAGTGTGCCTTAAAGTCCAAATAAAAATGGTATGTTTTACGTAAAAGGATTCTCCTTGGCCCATTAAGGAAGGATGTACAGCTGAAGTTAAACTTGACTTTTGTTAAACTCAGAGTCTCAAAATATAAATTGACTCAGACTCAAAACAGACTCAAATATAAACTGACCAGTCAGCCTTTGGCAGGTGATGGCTCACACTTTTGGCATGTTGCTCCAGTCTGTCGACAGTTCAGCTGCCAAACTGCTCACTTTTCTCCCCACCAGCCCACAAAAAGAGTGACACATTGCTCATCATCTAAAACCCCTTTAAATTAGTCCTCCTGCAGCGCTTCTGACAAATGACTCGCACAACCAGCACTTTCATTAGCTATCCTATGCTAATTAGCCCACACAATCTGCCATTTAGCTTGTCAGGGAGGAAATTAGCTTGCGACTTAATGAAGTCACAGTTTGATGAACACATGACGTTTTTTATAGTATCGTAAAGAAATTGGTGATTGATCGTTGCCATAAGCGTCCATCCAAAATTGAAGGGCATCGTTTGCAGGTACATTTAAATGTGTATCGTCAGAGAGAAGTAGTGATCTGTTGCATTAAACCCTCTATCGCCACAATTTACGTCTTTCACTTTTTACGATAAACTGTAAAAACAGCTAAAGTAGTAGGACGGTCTGCAACACCTGCTGAAGCATATGACTTTAAAGAAACGTAAAAAAGAAGGACAACTCGTTTGGGTCTCTGCCAGATCAGGTTCAAGACGTTCAAGTCGTAACGTTCTGGATCGTAAATCCAAGTTTAAAAATATTTCAGAAGGCACTTTGACAGAGTGCAGGGAGGAGAACGATGGTGTTCCAGCAGGAAATTATTTCACCTCGAGCATAAAAAGACAGCTGTGTCACGTCACCATTACATCTGTATTAAAAATAATGACTGGAATGAATAAAAAAGACAATTAAACTTAACATTATTTGTAGGAAAGTACATAGTTGCCTTTCATTCTAGTTTCAGACTGAAATCCTTTAAAAGGAAATTACAGTTGTTGGTGTTTTAGTCTAATCTTGAAAATGCCAAATATCTGATGATTTTATGCAATACTGAGATGTCGTGCATAGAGTAAGTACTGCGAATGACTCCACTACTAACATCTCGAATTTTAGCTCAATATCTGCAAAATTAGGAAAGTTGTGGCCATTTTTTTATACAGTTAGTTCATTTTGGCATCCATCTTGAATCAGTTTGACTCCTATGTGTCTCAGTTGTAGATGTAGAGTTGTACCTCGCTACATCGTGGTTCAACTTTTGCGGACTCGCTCTTTTGCGTTTTATTTTCAAAGTAAGACTGGACATGACACACAACTGGCTGATCGATGGATGAGCTGCACGATCGGCATGGGCATTGTTTATTTAAAATTAATTATTTTAAATGATTTAGCACCTGCTAAATGATTAGACGCAGGGAGAAGCTCCATCCTGCAGTGCATCATGCTCTCCGCTCTCTGCCATGCCCACATTTCTCCTCCGTGATGCAGCGACTTTGTGAAGGGTTAACCCTTTGCTGTACAGCTGCACCGATCAACTTTTGTCTTCCAACTTCAAATTCAAAATATGTCACATAGTAAAACTGTAATCACAAAATACAAAAGTGCTAAAAGTTATTTTTAATTATTTTAGAATTTCTGCTTAGTGCTGCAGTGCTGCATGAAGGATTAACACGTTTATGTCCTGCTGCGCTTCTCTTCTCTACAATTTAAATTTAAATACTGTAATATCTTAAATAAACAATCCATGCTGCATTGTTCAGTCTGAACAATTTAAAATGTAAAGTGTTTATTCACACAGAAGGAAGGAGATTGGGAGGTGATGAATGTGATTGTAGTGGTGGGCTGGCAGAGAGCGGCGATCATGACATTCTGTTCTCTTTTAGAGCGTTGAGAGTTTAGAAACATTGTTTAGAATATTGCAAGAGCATGGGCAGGGTTTATAAAGCCTTAATAGATATATAAATACTAAAATAAACTACTACCACTACAACTACTTACTACTATTTGAACAACTATCCCTACTTTACAGTTTTCATTCATCGCGGGGGCATGGTACCCCCGTGATAAATGAGGTACTACTGTACATCCAATAATTACATTCTGAGCATATCTTTAAAAATTGTCTCGGGGTTCATGTGATACATTTGTAACAAATAGACACAGACATGAGCAAAATAAATTAATAAATAACTGTCCACCCTTGTCACCAGTGGCTGAAAAAAATCATTAAAGGACAACACACCCACCGTGACAGTAACAATTCACCATATTGGACAATTACTGTAGTAGAATATGATGTCTATTTTCATTTTTGCATTTGGGCCAGGCGAGTGTAAAAAAACAACAACAAAAACAACGGAGTCCCGGAAACTTCCGGAAACTCGGCCGAAGATTGCCTAAGTCCGGAATGACATAAATAAAGGATCCAGTCAGAAGGCAGGAGTGGGTTCGCGATGGAGGTTTATGACAGTGAGAGTTAAAACTGCAGTTAAACTATACGTGGATGCGTGATCTCTAAATATTTCCTGGTGCAGTTGTGGGTTCAGGACCAGCGCTCTGTTTTTATTTATTTTTTAGAACTTTTAATAAGATGTAACACCGCTGCGGTTAAAGCTGTTGGCAGCATTTTAATTCTGTACCCCCAACCTGTCACTGTTTTGATTGACAGGTCACGGGGAGAGAATAAATAGCCAGCCGGCTTCATGAGGAAATTAATGAATTTGTTGCGAGCGAGCGAATTAAACTAGCGGATGTGCGATCTCTAAATATTTCCTGGTGCAGCTGGGTACAGCTGGACCAGCGCTCTGTTTTTATTTATTTTTTAGAAGGCGGATACTTCAGTGACGTCAATGCCCATATATGGAGAGGGACAGATTTTCCCGGAGCTGCGGCTAAAATCTGCTATAAATCATGAAATAACACATTTAGCGCTATTTCTCTACAATATAAATAAATGCTCCTGTTTCATTATTTAATTAACTACTAAATATTAATGGCGATGCAATTTGAAAACATGGTGGGTCATGGACTTTAAAGACATGCCATTTTTGTCAACAAAAAAAAAAGAGAAATGGGCTGAAAAAAAAAAGACTCATACAGAGTTTATTTCTAATATTTATGGGTAAAAAAATAAAAATGTTGGAGGGGATGGGAAAAAAACATGTAAGATGATGCATTAAATAGATTAAAAAGACTCATTCATTCTGTTAGAGGACATCCATGGCGTATGTTAGCGCAGCACCCTCTAACGTGTTAAAGTGCAGAATCACGTTTGCTTTTTTTGTTTTTTGTTTGCCTCTTCCACCCATGCAGCTGAAAATTGAATTTGGACGTCTCAGCCACAGCGTCACTGAACCGTTCACACCCCAGTTTAAAATGTGTTTGTCTCATGTTGTGACCATCACGCCGCCTCAGCTGCAGAATGTGACCTTGGCTGCTCGCTTCTCCTGTCGTCATGGGAACAGAGGGCACGTCGCAAACAAAACATCCTCATCCAGCTCGAGCCAGGCGTGTCTGAGAGTTTGCGTGTTTATTTGATTTATTTATTCTTCTCTCTCACTGCAGTAGGTGAAGCTGTGCATTTCATGTCCTCCCTCCCATTGGCTCTAAGGGTCATCCTCTCGGCCAATCAGAGGAGCGCAGTCGGTTATTATCCTCCAGGGTGCCGCCGTTGTGCTGTTGGTTTTTGTTTCAGCTTATCCCCATTCTAAACACATCCTTTGGGACATGAGCAGCCTAAAATCTCTTGATAATTGAAATACAGTGCTGGGATGGAATGAAAGGAGCTTTAAAGAGCGTCAACGCTCCGAGTAACATCTAATTAAAATGATGCTCGGACTAATTTGTTTCCACCCTGAGGCCTGCTTCATGCAACCCAACCAACACACAGATTGGCACATGCTCTGCAGCATAATCGCAGACATCCTTCACTCGTTTATTTCTTTTAATCCACGACACAGTGTAGTGAAGCTACACAGAAAAGAGGGCTCTGCTGCATTCCAGCATGTCAGCTGCTGCCGCTGCTGTTTCTCTGTGTTCTGCAGCTTATCTCAGCATTGTGCAGCAAGCGAAGGTCTTATTGCAGAGGAAATTTAAAAAAAAAAGGCACATTTAAATGAAACTGCTGCAGGAATTCTCTTGTGCAAAGTATTTGTTGTGTGTGAATCCTTTTAAATGTATTAGTAAGTCTTTGATTTTAAACATCAGAGTGTGACCCTTTGGTCTTCTTTGACAGATTATGTTAATAGATGTAGAAGGACGAAGTTTTTTCAAACAGGACTGTGAAGACCGAATACACAAAAGATGGTTTCTTAGTCATAAGAAGTATTGCTCAGCCAGTTAAAATGATCATTTTATAAGGTTTTATGGGGCTGTGAAGAACCTTAGGTCAAGAAATTAACTACATAATGAGATGATTCTGAGTTATTGTGGCTTTGGAATAATAAATATATTCGTCAGCCTGCAGAGGAAAAACAAAACGGCAAAATATAGTGCCTTAAATCAAACAAGTAGCAGTAATTTTAGTCTTCTGTGAAAATAATTATGAAATAAAATGTCTAATGCACAGAGCTTTCTTAGTCGGGGGTTATATGTTTCTATTACATGTTAAATAATGATTGCCTTGGTTTCTATGAATTGGCTCCATTGCCCTTGCAGGCAGAGCCCAAATATTTTCTGAAACATGATTGTGACTTATTATCCAGTAATGATATTTGCTGCTGACAGAGTCGGCGCAAGAACTAAACAGTGATTCTTTTGTCCCCCAAGGCTCTCCGCTTCCCAGAGATAAATGATGAAATTATGAAACTTCTTGTTTCAAGCTTGAATACAAATATTGTAGCACCTCAGATCAATTCTAAGATCAGATGAAGGTTAGGAATACAGAGGCAGAATTTACCTTTGCAAGAGAAAAATTTCTTTAGGCGGGCTCATTAAATTTTAATTGAAGACCACAGGCCTACCATCTCATTAGCTCTTCATAGTCTTAGCGGCTCCCGAGTACCTTGCTCAATAACTCCGCTCATGCCTGAATGTACTGCAATAAATGTCCCCTGTGTGGGCGAATCTTAGAGAATGCATGAAACAGAATGAGCCAAGAGAAGACAGATTCAGAGATGGCTTACGAACCCTGCATCTAAATAGCCTGCAGATCTACGTGGGCACAGATTCTGTTTTCAGTGGACGGTGGGACGTGTTAACGAGAACCAAAAGCTCTAACAGTTAGAGACATCTGCCTGTCCACATGGTTGCACATGCTGTCCTGACCTTTATGCTTTTGGCCATCTGCCCATGTTTTCATCCTCTGTCTTTCATCCACGTAGTCATCTGGAATCTCACAGTTAAGATGTGTTTTTTAAATCTGAGTTCGGTAAAACATGCGGTCCTCATCATCACCTGGAGTACTGGGCAATTATTATTTTTTTTTAACCAAAGGCAACAAAGGGGACAGAGCAGGGACAAGAAACCAGATGTGAGTTTAGAGAGAGAGAGAGCAAAGTTAACAATCTGCTTCACATAACAGTGAGATTGAGGTGTCAGCTGATGTGAGCCAGGAGAATAAGTCTGCTCTGGCTTCAGAAATTATTGCTGCTTATCTTTTTTTTTTTTTTGTCCTATATTTTGCTAACACCACATATACTTTCCAAATTAATACACAGGTACAGGTACTTCCAGACTTACGAGCTGACTAACGAACAGTAAATTTGTAAGGAACATACAGAAAATACAGCACTTTTATGTGTTTTTAGATGAAAGTGTGTTAGCTAACCGTTTGGAAACAAGTTTCTGAGCATGTTTATGAACTAGTATGAACGTTTGTGATGAAAAACGAGTGTTCGTAGTAGCGCTAGCATACATTTTCCGACTTACGAGCGAAAATCCGGACTTAAGAGCGACACGTGTTTCGGGTTCCGACATACGAGATTTCGTGTTACGAGCACCTCGCGGAACTCGCTCGTAAGTCGGGGATCACCTGTACAGTCAAAAACAATATTGTCCTTTTGTGTTTGGCAGTTGGCAATACAATTACTGTATTGAAATGTACAAATGTGTTCATTTATAGAACTGATCTAAAGGGGGTACAGTGTATTCCCACCAGTGTATTCAGACTGCTCCCTGTAAAGAGACTTCAAGTGTCCCATGTGGGGGGATGCTGTCAGGTTCAGCACGGATCACTGCTTGAAGTCCTTGTCCTTTTGCAACTTGCTGGCAGCCTCACAAGGGTGCTTCAGCAAGGAAATGGGTGGAGAAGAGGAGCTGGTGAAGGAGGGGAGGGAGGCAAGGATCTGGGGGTGTTCATGCAAAGCTGCTGACAAGGCTAAACGCTCTGCTGTCACCTGGATCGGTGCAATGAGAGACGGGTGTGACTGGGAGAAAAGAGAGTGGGATTGAAAGAGGAAAGGAGAAGGGAGGTTAGCTTCGGAGAAGAAAACGAAGAGGAGAGATGGAGGGAAAGTAAGATTTATTGATGCATTAAAAGGATACTTCAATGTAAAACTTTAAGCAAAAACGTATCTCTTTAGAATATAAAAAATGTTTGACATTCACACTGCTGAAAGCTGATGACAGGGGACAAGGATGGATGGCATCCACCTGTACTCTGTCAAGCTTTTTGAGCACTCTGCAGCAATATACCGTATTCGTCGGCGTATAAGTCGCACCGGAGTATAAGTCGCACCAACCTAATTATGCCCAATTAAATGGAAAAATCAACGTATAAGTCGCACCGGCCTATAGGTCGCACCTCACGTGAACTGGTGTTTTGCCCAAAATGGACTGGCTGCCAAATTGTTTGGAAGGACTTTTGACAAGATTATCACATAAAAACTACAGTATTTTGTTTGATGTGTCTTAGTTGAACTTTTCATTAATAAATGAACATAATTTTTGTATATTTTGTGTCTTTCATCATTTATCTTTAAAGATAAACACATAAAAATATATTTTTATTAGCTGACATTACAGTAAAAAACGTGTCTCAGTTTAAAATGATGACAGAAACAGATACTGTATTTATTTTATGGTTTTTATTTATTTATTCAAAACCATTGAAGTCTTCATCTTCTGTGTCACTGCACCATTTTTGGACCAGGCAGATGTCAACAGTGTAGGTACTGTAAAGGGTTTCTTAGCGCCCATAGCGGCCGAAACTGGTACTGCACCATTTTTGGAGTTTTTGACCA